>OX457026.1:43978084-44100016 GCA_949752745.1 Protula sp. h YS-2021 | reverse complement strand
TGCGTGTGGTTATTGTAATAAAACCATTGAAATATGACTAATTAAATATTAGCATAATAATAATAGTGAAAATAGACATAGAAATATGGCTATTATGTTAAAAAAAAGTCATAGAGAGTCACATAATGTCATAGATTACATAAAGTCACATAATGTCACAGTCGCATGTTGTCACATAATGTCATAGAGTCATAAAAACAAAAAGTTTGTCCAAGCAGAACAAAAAGGTATACTACTTCGATGGTGTATGGTGTGTAACTTGTTCAAAATTGTTAAAATTGCTGACTCAGCAGAATTTATCACTGGTTGAAATGTATGTTTCACTCATGCTTTTATGCTACTTACATGTAATCAAAATATGGTGTGTAACTTGTTCAAACTGGTTAAAATTGCTGACTCAGCAGAATGTCCCACATACAGTTGTAGAGCTGCACAGCAGAGACATCTAGCGGTCAAGCCAAAATGGTATTCATCCGCGAAATAACACAAGAAATAACTGAACAAAATGGTGAAATTTTCATGTAAATCGGTCAAGTATAACAAAAGTTATCCCAGTTTTAAGTTAAAATGGCTACGTGCTATAAATATGCATACAGCGAGCTGTGCAAATAGCCCATGACTATGTCAAAACTAGATAGAAAACTGAATCAAACAGTGAAATTTCCAGGTATATCGGTCAAGTATAACAAAAGTTATCTCAGTTTTAAGTTAAAATGGCTACATGCTATAAATATGTATACAGCCAGCTGTGCAAATAGCCCATGGCTATGTCAAAACTAGATAGAAAACCGAATCAAACAGTGAAATTTCGAGGTAAATCGGTCAAGAATAACAAAAGTTATCCCAGTTTTAAGTTAAAATGGCTACATGCTATAAATATGCACACAGCCAGCTGCGCAAGTAGCCCATGATTACTTTATGACAAAACTTTACATAACACTGAATCAAATGGTGAAATTTTCATACAAATCGGTTAACTATAACGAAAGTTATCGCAATTTTAAGTAAGAGGGGGGGGGGGGGGGGTCATGAAAACCAAAGTTGCTTAAAATTGTCTGAAACGGATAACTATGCTAAAATCACAAAATTTTCTCAGCCCGGGGGGGGGGGGGGGGTCCTCAAAACCAAAGTTGCTTAAAATTGTCTGAAACGGATAACTATGCTAAAATCACAAAATTTTCTCAGCCCGAGGGGGGGGGGGGGGGTCCTCAAAACCAAAGTTGCTTAAAATTGTCTGAAACGGATAACTATGCTAAAATCACAAAATTTTCTCAGCCCGAGGGGGGGGGGGGGGGGGTCCTCAAAACCAAAGTTGCTTAAAATTGTCTGAAACGGATAACTATGCTAAAATCACAAAATTTTGTCAGTCCTGGGGGGGGGGGGGTCCTCACCTCTGACAGTCGACCCCTAGGGGGGGAGGGGGGGAGGGGGGTCCTCACCTCTGACAGTCGACCCCTAGGGGGGGGAGGGGGGGAGGGAGGGGGGTCCTCACTTCTGACAGTCGACCCCTAGGGGAGGGGGGGAGGGGGTGTTTGATGACGTCACTTCCTGTTTTCGAACCCTTATTTTCCTACTACTCTTGACTAGCCCTCACTTTGCGAATGGCTAAAACACATCTCTTACTTCTACCTTAAAGGTATGTATCATTTAGAGCCATTAATAAATATTCATATTTTTGCCTATGTAAACGCACTTTCATGCTCATACTATTGGGAAGATAACAATCCTGTTGAAAGAAATCCACTCTTATGGCGCCTGGAAGCATAAACGAACTTCTTAAACGCGTGTGCAGATGACAATTATGTAAACCATTATTTTCTGCTTCAGGTATTTCGTCACCATCAGCATTTACATGAAAACCTGGTATATACTTTCCATGATTGGCTACTTTCACCGCATAAGAATTCATTGGTGCATCAGTGTCCTTACAGGTGAGACGCAACAAGCGTTTAGAATTAAGATTTTCTTCCAGATCATGGATGAGGTGAGAAATGGTTCTTGTATAACCATGGGAATTGTTATTATGTGAAATCAATCGATCACTCAAAAATAATTCAATATTGGACCATAAACCATTAAACAAATCATTAATGGATGTTACGCTATCATCTCCACCACAACCTGTACCTTTTCCCTTAACAATAGTGCATACAATATGAAGTCTACTATTCTTTAAATCTAAATATTCTTCTGTACTAGCAGGAACATAAAATTCTGCTGGAGCATAAAATTCTATCTCTGATTGCAATGAGTGGTTGGTAACTTTTTCTACAGCAGTATTAGTTGGTGGTATACGAAACCATTCCAATGGAGAAAGACTACATACACAAGAATGACTATGAAAGATTGACATTTTTTTCTATTTCAGAAATATATCTTTCTTTGATTCTGTTTCTTTCAATTTCTTTCTCCTTCTAACAGCTTTCTTTTGTGTACTTCGTTTATCAATAGCACCAACAACTTCTTGAACTATACAACCAGTCACGTCCTTAACCATATTCTTTGCAGCCTTCTTAAGATCTGACGCAACAATTTTAGCCCCTGCCTTAATGAGTGGAATAGCTTTACGAGCAAATGCTCCCAAGACCAAACCAATACCATCTCCATATTACTGCACACACCTTTAATTTCTGGCAAATCTCCACCCACTTGATGAAGGAAATGGTTGCGGTATGCTGATGGATTGTGTCCATATGCTCCCATGATGCTTTTATAATACTTTTTTGTCAAAAATGAAGCTTACAGATCAATTTGAAATGTAACATTATCATTTGTGTAATCCTTAATATTGATTTCTATTGTGTCAAACTTTCATGTGTTATCAGGTACGTAATGAGGTTCTCCATAAGTTTTCATAATAACACCACCATGACCTTGAATGGGAACATAACGTTGTGAAGGAATATATTAATCTCCAACTACGTGTACTTCGCAAATAGTATGCATAAAATGTATAAAATCCATGTTTCAGATCTCCTTTATGTTCAGCAGGACCATTGATCTGGTATGAATCCTAAAACCTCAGCTAATCCAGTAGAAAAAACAATTTCATAATCGTTTTTCAAAGTCAGAAAATGCATCTTCAGTTGTCAACACAAATTTATTCTTATCTGTTCATCTCGTACAATATTTCTTCAGTTCTGCCAGAAGTTGTCATACTTTCACATGATATATAGGTTGAAAATGGTTGATAATGGAATTGCAATTCCTGCAACTGTTCCAATAAATCCACCTTTTTGATAATTCAACTTCTTTTTACCCTTTAATTTTTTATATATTTGTGATTTCAATGGTAAGTACCCATGCAATATATTCAAACATATTTCAAATAAACTGACTAATTCATCTTTTTTGCTTGCTTCAATAAGTATTTAAGTCTTTTAGCACTACTACGTGCTAATAAATAAAGAAATGGTTGATTTGCTTGAATTTTTCTAGACATTTTGACGGTCAATACCAAACTTGTAATTCTTCCTCATACACTATTTTATTTACATACACGTAATGTGTATCATTTGATAGAATTCCTGTGAGAGTACGTAGCTTACCTTCTATCTTTCGTTTCAAATTAATACATAAATAACCTTGAGGTTTGCTTGTAGCATCTTAATATGCCTCAATGAGAAACTGAGATTTCCCGGAATAAATGTGCCGAGCCAATGTACTGTTCTGTTGAATATCCTTTGGATTTTTGAAAAGAATAATGTAATGTATATTTAAACTAACATTATGCATTCCTTTCCATGGTAAAATAGGTCATGTATAATGAAAATAATGATCATAATTTTATGACTGCTTCCAACAATAAACAGTCTGGTCATGAGATTAATAGTAACGAGTTATTCTGTTTTGGATTGAAACGCTTTTCAATATACTCTGGAATATATTGATGAAATGTCACTCCTTTCATGCCTTTGTACAAAGGCTGATCCGCAGTATAGAGCCATAAAATAGTTTTATAGAATGGTTGAATAACTTTTTATTCAGTGAATGCTTTCACATGAGATGTTTTTCTATCACCTGTTGGTCCAAAAACCAGACATGTAAACGATGCTTCATAATGCCTGAATATTGGATTCCTTGACCCAACTATTCAGTTTCTCTGACCAGCCAAATAATTCTTTTACACTTCGTCTTTTTCGTGTCTTTTTCAATTTTGTATGCGGATTGAATATCTTTTGTAATAGCTTGTAGTTCTTCTTCATCGAAATGACTATCAGCATCTTCGTCTAAGAGGTCTTTCACACGATATAAGTGTATTCATTGCTTCTAACAACGATGAGTGATAATAAGCACGTCTTGTGTCCATTTATTATGGTAATCCCTTTGAAATAATATTTCAACATGTTTCATAATATTTCAACATGTTGACCACTCTTACATTTGTAAGGTTTGGGCTTTTTCTTTGATTTCAATTTCAATTGCATTCAGTAAGGATCCATGAGGTCTATGATTATAATTGCAGACCAAGCCTTGCAAAATATCTATATACCGATACGTTTGCCGATGTGGAAAATAGCGATATATCTTTCCTTTGAGGGTACGTATAACTCTTTCAGCAAAAATTAGTTTTCGTTTTATTCTTGGTAGTATATGCATGGATGCCTTCTTTCTTTAGAAATTGCTTTACCCATCTATTCCTAAATTCTGTTCCATTATCTGACCGTAATGTTCTAGGTCTTCTTGTTGTTTCTTGAAAAATCGTTTGGAATGCTTGAATGACACTAGTATGAGTTTTGTTTGGAATAGGTTGTATCCACAAGTGTTTGGAAAATACATCAATGACAATAAATAGAAAGTGATTGCCTTCATTATGTTTTGCAATATTGGTCACATCTGCCAAATCCGCATCCCACATATCATCAATGCCACAGGTAATGACACGCTGTCGTTTAAATCTTTATTTCACTGGTTGAAGTAAGCTAAAGGTGTCTTGGTCTCGTAACCAATTTTTCACTTTGGAATATGTTAGAGGCTCTTTGTTTTGTTTCTGTAGTTTGCATAACTTGTTAGATCCTGTACATGCTCCAGAGATTCAATGTTTAAAGTAAGTATTGGTAAGTAGTCTTTCCACGTTGCCATATCAACTTGAAATGAAACCAATCATTCACATAACAAAACTTTTATTAGCATGCAAATACGAATAAATTAACTAATGTTTGAACAATTCAGAGAAAAAACTAAGTTGCACGCTACAGTTCATACATATAAACTTTAATGCTGTTCAAACATTTTGCACATATCTATATTCACTTCAACTCATCCATTATTAAACGTGACAAGCTCTGATATATGCGTTAATAGTGAAACATCATCGTCATAATTTAAAATAATTCTAGCAGCCACTGCTAGCATGAGAGCAACTGCCCAAATCGTATTGGCCTTGATAAATCCTGAATCAATGTCATAGGTATTTCCTGGCAATTTCAATTCTTTACATTGACTCAGAAAAGACTGGATTAAACGAGGTTGCGTTATTGTTGGGCGTATGTGCAAATAGATAGGGAGATAGGGAGGCACTATATGGGCACGTCGAAATTATGATAATCCTGAGTTAAATTGCAATCAATAATTATATAAATGTATGCGCACATTGTAAACCGGTTTGAGAAAGAAAATCGGTATATTAAAACTCACTGTTATTATTATTATTGTTATTATGTGTCATTCCTTCTGATTCTGATGAATCGACCAAACTGTCCAACCTACACGGTTGAGATTGCAGTCATCTTGAATTAATTCGCCTTTGTTGCACCTCAGGTAATTTAGAAAAACAAAGTCTTGCTGGCCACTTTAGTGAAAAATGGTTCGAATCGCTGCAGTGGTTGTGAAGTTATATGCTACTGAAGTTGTTTGGTATGCCTTCTCTACTATACAGTCGCAATCTGAAAGGAAAGGGGGGGGGGAACAAAAAATGTTCAGAATTGCATGAAACGTGTAAATGTGTTAAATTCCCTATTATCGCCCCGGAGCTTTCTTAAATGGTTATATGGCGATTTTTGAGCTTTTTTCTACCCTAAAAGACGATATATAAGATCTACCTAGGTGACCTTGACCTCCTCGGCCATGGTCAAGATAAAAAACCGAAAATTGACCGTTATCCGGAAAACGGTAAGAGAAAGAGCAATTTTGAGCTATTTTCGACCATTTAGGCCTAAAATGATATGTAAGAAGTACTTCGATGACCTTCATTTCCTCGTTCTTTGGCAATTCTGAATTTTAAGAGTTCAGAATAGTATTTTTTGTGGCCTCAAGTGTAATTTTCGCTACTCGGTAGCAAAAAACGGTCTAATTTTAATACACACCGCAAGAAAAGTTCTTACAAGCGTTTTCGCACATAAAGCCAGTAAATGCACTAATTGAATGAGCTACTCACAATGTACAAAAAGTTAGCTATAAAAGAAGGGGTCATGAAGGGGTGGAGGGGAGGTGGCCATGTGTCTGATCACTACGTATGTCCTTTTTTCGGAATTCTTTTCACGATACTATACTTTGAAAACCGTTACAGACATTTCAGATTAAGTCGAAAACAGTTGAAGACCTAAAAGGCGTTCCATAAGAGGTACCTCGTTGGCCTTGATCCTGTGTCTTGGTGACCTTTATCTTGGAAAGGGTTAGAGATTTTCCAGCCTTTGGGCCAAAAAAATGACTTTATTAAAGAGGTACATTGCTAACTTTGAACTTCGCCGTCCTCATGTAAAACACCTATTTTCTCGTGTGGTTTTTGCACAGTGGGTTATTTTGCTGCCTAGCGGAATTCGGTCTAGTTATAATTATAAGTGTACCTGAGCTTTTCACCCAAAAAGTTGAATAGGAAATCTGGAGCAAGTTTCGTTCTAGAAACTCACACTGTATTTGTTATTTATGACAACCTCAAGTGCGACCGATCACATTTTTCAAGGCTTAAGTTGTTGCTAAATTGGAGGCTGGGGGTGAGTGGGGTGGGGGGGGGGGTGGCACTTCAACATAGCAAATTAACATTTGCTACAGGAGTCATTTGAGAGCTTTATCAGTTAAGACTGTTAAATGCGCCAACAGCGGTTTTGAATATTTAGTGGTACTTTTATTTTGGTGTTCTGTGGGATGGGGAGGGGGTGCGAGTAAGATGGACAACGTCAAATTCTAAAGAGAAGCAATGCTTCGGACGGGATTTTTGTTGTTGTTATTTTGAATACAGTGGATGATTGTTTGAATGATCCAGCGGTATTTATTAACTTCTTCAAGGTGATGTTAATCTGCTATAAAGCCCATTCAATGACTACATACAGAGCCCCTGCGATGTTCGTAGTGAAGATAAGTCTTCCACATAGTGAACTTGCAGCGAAAGAGGGGGGGGGGGGTGAGGAGCTGAAGTGTTTGAAGTTCACAAAGAATTTTGTGCACCCAAAGCAAGTTAAAAAAGTGCTAAAATGGTACGTGATTTGGATGACACGCACTTATCTTTGATTTAGATCTGTGTCAAAGGAGGCAACACTGAAATCAGATAACGGCTGTCAACGGCCGCATTAACCATGTGTAGGTATTCCGGACAAACTGTATGGATTGGCCATAACATACGTCACTGTTTCTCAGGTCGCGATCTGGGTTCAGTTATTACTTGGAATTTGACATTAGGCTGTTGTAGTTATTTTCCTGCAGATGAATAGCTTAATTCGGTTACAGCAAAAATACATTTTATTCAGCTGCAACCTGCAGTTCAGTTGACAAAGGAGCAATTTTATTTGTGAATAAAGGAGAGAGCACGTCACCAGTCAGTCATGAGGAAAGAAAGATGGAACCGAGCGATGTTTGTGGCTGCTTTCATTGCTGCTGTCGGACAGGTACGTCAGTCATCTTTAAGGAGGGATCATGATGGGAGCATGATAAAACAATAAGAGCGGGTACACAGCATTATGTATTTCCTGGCAAACTGTAATTCAGGGATGTGGACAGAAGGTACGGACGTGAGGGGAAGGGCGATTTTATAAGAACGTTGAAGTGTACTGTTTTTGTTAGACAGATAAAAATCCAATTAGTATTTCATTTCAAGGAGGAACAGAGGCCTCATTGTTCTTTGTGGGCGAGTTAATGGTCAAGTGACCACTGCACCTGGATCTCGGCCAGGCTTTTCGCATTGTAATTTAAATGTTCGAATGGTAATGAGGTCCCGAGCAGACAACCCTTACTGCGTTAACACATTGAATTCCTTTCAAATGTTTATTGTGGATTTTCACAAAAAACTTCTCTCTTGGGAAGAAAACGCTGATGCGAGACAAACTGCAACCGATAGAGATGTTTAGATTTTTTAGGCAGGTAGTTTTGATACGTCCATGACTGTTTTGATACTCCCATGGGCTTTTTAAACACTTGTTGACGTGATAATGACGTGAGAGGGGTGTTTTAGAACGTCCATAGGTGTTTTGGAAGAGAGGAATTTTTTTATAATGAGTTATTACTGTGGCGACATTTACCGCGTGTAAACGAAACGTCATTTGTGCATTTGTTGTGTTGTTATTTCGGGATTTGAGTTGAAATAAGCTACTTCCGTTGAACTGTAAAAAAGTAGGGAAACGTTTTGAAAGAGAGAAAATACTTGTTTATTGAGGCTTGTGAGGTTTTTTTTTTTTTTTTTTTTTTTGAGAACCACATGAGTTCAAGGCACATAAATGAAAGTGTATTATGAGTGATGTGGAAGGTAAGGGTTTTTTTTACCCACACTCACACACGCACACCATGACAGGTTTAGCTCATTTCATAATAGAAAAGAGCAGCCAGGAGGCTAAGCTCCTCACTGTGTTGACTTCCATTGACTGGCTTTACAGGAACACTTCCGCCTGTGTGCAGCAATGGATGACACCGTCGTCGTGAAGGGTTTATTTACCACGGTGCAGAAATACGTCTGGATCCTTCCAGCTTCTGCGCATTGTAACATGTGCTGCTCTAAAGACATATTTGTCGGCAGCACCATTTTATAATAGTCGCACAAGCTGGAGGATCAAGACGTTTTTCTGCACCGTGGTAAATAAACCTTTCACGTCGACGGTGTCAACCATTGCTGCACACAGGCGGAAGTGTTCCTGCAAAGCCAGTCAATGGAAGTCAACACATCTGCTTCTGCCTGACTGCTCTCTTTGGTTGACGACGGCAGCGGCGGCGGCAGCGGTGACGGGAACGGCGACGGCGACGGCTGGTGGCTCTTTCGCCCGCTCTAATGCTGTCTTCCCCGCCCTCCCAAATCTGTGATGTCTGGTTCTTTTGCGCTGCCTCTCCCTTAAAAGCTCCATTTTAAAGAGTTCATAATCCTCATAAATTTCTTCAATAAATGAGATATCACGTTCTGACAGCAGATATTTTAGTCTGCGCTCGGGCGTGAAGAAAAGATCTTTAAATTCCATAATTGATGAAAAACACGTCTGTTCTTTCCCGCACGCTATTTATACGCCCAGTCCGTACGTAAAGGCAAGCCATACAAATGACGTCAGATAGCGCACCCACAGGAGCAATCTAGACGGCGAATTCGTGACTTTTTGTGTTTACGTTTATATTTTTCTTTCTTAGATGGGCCCTGTTGCATCAGTTTTTATAAAAAAGATGTTACGCAACGGAAAAAGTTATATTTCATTTATTTTTATTTGCTCCTGACGTCATTTATTTGCTCCGGAACCATTAGCCAACCGCTGCCGTCACCGCTCCCGTCGCCGATGCCGGCGCCGTCGCCGTTCCCGTCACCGCTGCCGCCGCCGCTCCCGTCGTCAACCAAGCAGAGCAGTCAGGCAGATGCAGATGCTGCTATTACTTACCAGCCTTCTGGAAAACGCCACCACCACCATTGACCGGCCGCAGTGCACCTCCGCCTCTATCAGCAAGTCTGACACCGACGTTATAACTCTTGAGGCAGCCAGTAAAGATGCCATGGTAGAACTTATGCAGATTCTACGTTAAAGTGTTAAATTGCAATTTACTTACAAATAATAAATTAATTAGATATTTCTATTTATATTAGATATATTTAAATAATTTTTAATATATTTATATATGGAGACATATCTTACCCTTAGCCGTCTCATAGGAGTTCGCGTGACAAAGTTATGGGAAAAAGGGAATCATACGGAAACACTTACCGAATCATACGAATTCAATAAACTAGGGGATTATATATATATATATATATATATATATATATATATATATATATATATATATATATATATATATATATATATATATATATATATATATATATATATATATATATATATAATGTTAAAGTGTTAAATTGCAATTTACTTACAAATAATAAATTAATTAGATATTTCTATTTATATTAGATATATTTAAATGATTTTTAATATATTTATATATGGAGACATATCTTAGTCGATGTCTAATATTATCTGGAGATGCCTCGATTTCTAGATATATATATCTTTATTTTTTCAAGCATCTTATTTTAAACGACTTTAAAAAGGCTGACCTATCACTATCAGCTATCGGAATTTATATAGCACCCATTTAGCTAGGCCACTGAGCTCAGTACACAAACGTCTAGTCAAATGCAACATCAAACAGATAGGTTTTTAAACTTTTCTTGAACATCGGCAGGGAACTGGCATTTCTGATATGGAGGAGCAGTGAGTTCCATACAGATGGAGCAGCAAAACTGAAACGTCGTTCTCCATATTTTAGTCGAACTTATCGCACAATTAATTAATTAATTTCTGCCAGGCTTATAATCGTGGATAAGGTCTGAAATGTACAGTGGTGTGTCTCCATGGAGAGCTTTTTTGTATATCATGCTTAACATTTTGAAATGGATTCGCTGACGCACTGCTAACCAATGGAGAGCTTTAAGCGCTGGAGTAATATGTTCACGGCGGGATGTTAAGGTTACAACACGAGCGGCAGCACTCATAACATTTTGCAAGGAGGTTATAGCAGAGTTTGGCAAATTGACAAAGAGACTGTTACAGTAGTCTATTTTGCTAAACACCAGCACATGATGAACTATACATTAAGAAGACTTTAACGTGAGGTAAGGCCGAATCTTCGGTATCCAGTTTATTCTGTTGAATAAGTTCAAGAACATAAAACCTGATTTACAAACATATTTTACATTGAAATAAATTTTACACCTTCTACAGATCTGTTAAATAATGATAATCGAAATAACCTGATACTCTATTTGATTTCCCAAAAGAATAAATATAAAATAATACACAATATCTCTCTTTAGGCTGTCGGTTCCTTGTCTAAATTAGTTGTTTTCCTAAAGCGAAGTTAGATAAGAGGTGTTGTTGGTTAGATCCGAAATTTTGCTAAGTCCAAAATCGAGATAAAGCCTTTTATTTTTAAGTAGATTTTCCAGTTTCCAAAATAGGTGTTACTTGTTTGAAGGTTAGCCACCAACTGACGAGCTTGGGGCACGACTTGACCAGCCTTCGAGTTTTCGCGAAAGGGCCGAATTATGTTAGAGCCGAAGATGGGCTTGAAAGTCATGTATGCGTCAAGTTAACAAAAAGAAAAACAAAAGTTTTCAAACAATAAGATATATTATTGCGCATTGTCAACGAAACTGCAAATATTGTGTGATGTACTAATAATGTGAACTATTTCTTTAATATAATTGATAATTACATGTATACGTTGTTTATTGTGATATCTACTGGTGTTAATTGTATTTAGTAAAATGTCTCAGGAGAGACATTTTCTTGTGTCGCTGGTTGATTATTATAAATGGGATTTGTTAGATTTTTGCAGATTTAAAAATACTTTATAAAAGGGTTATTCTTGTCAAAAATCAAGTTCTTTTAAAGGAACATTCCCTATCTTTACATTTAATGGGATTTTTTTAAAAACGCAAATTTCAAACCAGCTGTTAAAATATCATTTACATATGTTATGCAGGTCTGACCATGCAGGGGCAATTATCCTTTATAATCCTTTTATCCTAAGCCTTTAGAGTGGCAACTTAAATTGTTCCCCTATTGTTTAGGCCGCTCAATTGCATGTTTTAAATTCATGTTGCCATTTCGCTGAATCCAATTTCGTCTTTATCTTTACACATTTAAATTTCTTTAGTGGGAAAAATTGGGGCTCCACAGGGTAAAGAGCAATTTCGGTTCTGTCATTAAAATGAGTAATTAAGCCTTAAGCGCAGACACTGCTCGGACCCCCAAAATCACCGAAGTCTTTCTCGAAACAGACCAATGCCCCTTCGTCTGCCCGTTAACGGCTAGCCAGTAACAAATAGGCGTAACATAATTCGACCCTTTCGCGAAAACTCGAAGGCTGGTCAAGTCGCGCCCCAAGCTCGTCAGTTGGTGCTTAACCTTCAAACAAGTAACACCTATCTTGGAAACTGGAAAATCTACGGAAAAATAAAAGGATTTATCTCGATTTTGGACTTACCAAAATTGCGGATCTAGCCAGCAACACTTCTTATCTAACTTTTCTTTAGGAAAACAGCTAATTTTAACAAGGAACCGACAGCCTAAAGAGAGATAAGCTATGTGTATTATTTTATATTTATTCTTTTGGGAAATCAAATAGAGTATCAGATTATTTGGATTATCATTATTTAACAGATCTGTAGGAGGTGTAAATTTATTTCAATGTAAAATATGTTTGTAAATCAGGTTTTATGTTCTTGAACTTATTCAACAAAATATTTATATTGGGTTGTATTACGCTTGTAAATTAAAGAATATTCATGAAATAAACTGAGAGATAATTAGTTGAATATTAAATAAAAGGGAATTTAAAAGGGTAGAACTTTCTTTCAATTTTAGTTAGTTTAAACTAAAATTTGCAGCAACGAGAGCTACATTTACAAACCAATAGATCCCCGTTATAAAAATTGGAAGCTGGATGATGAAAGCAGGTATTAGACGATGTTCTTGACTCTATTTGGGAGGTATAAATGACTGCGCATCCCATTTAGAATCAAACTAGTGCCTAAAGAGTTTGAACAGCAACAGAAACAAGCATTGGAGGGTCTCAACGGAATTTATGTGATTGCAGACGACATCCTTGTGGTAGGATGAGATAACACGATAGACGAGGCATGCAATGACCTTGACCAGAGATTACGCAACTTGCTGGGGCAAAGTCGCGAAGTCAACTTTAAGTTCAACAAGAAAAAAGCCAAGCTGAGGCTAAGTAAGGTCAAATTTGTTGGGTATATTTTGACACCAGAGGGCGCAAAAGCAGATCCTGACAAGATATGTGGTTTTGGATATGCCAAGACCGACATGTGTAAAAGAAGTTCAGCGTTTTACAGGCTTTATACAATACATTCCATATTTCTACCAAGTCTGTCGGAGATAGCTGACTGCGCGCGGACAGAAAGGTGTAGAATGGTACTGGCAAAGTTCACAAGAATGTATTGTTAAAGTGTTCGATTTAACATGGTTTAATTGCTTAGGAAAGTGCGGGTTCTGTGTTTGACATTTTTCTCATTAGTTCAATCAAGTTCTAGACCCTGAGTGGATTTAATGTGTTTCAAAGCGCCTTTTTCAGTTGACGTTAAGTTTTGGAATGAGTAACATCCAAAGGAAAAGCGCTTTAAAATGTAAATAATTAACAAATTCCAGATGTCTCGTTTATAGAAAGTGTATTGTAGTGCTTGGATACAAGTAGACTCTATAGTTCTTAGGCGCGCACAAAATCAGCGGTTTTTGGTGGCGGTGGATATATTTAGTTATGTGAGGGACAGCTGATTACGGCTAAATAACAGCTGAATATGGCTGAAACCAACGGTGCAAAGTTCCGTAAATGTTCAAAGTGCATCATGCCATGTAACACTTGGGTCACGGGCCCAAACTGCTATAATTTGCAAGCTATGTCAGGCGGTGAAATTGACGACTTGATGGGAAGTCATGGACCAGTGGAACATCTCCGACCGGAACCCAGGTCCAAGATAAGCACCCCAGCCAACCCGCAGGTTGAATTAGACCAGTTAATGTCTAAAATGGACACTCTTCTGAGGAGAACGGAAACTGTATCACCGCCACCGGAAACCTGTCCAAGGTTTAGGCAACCGGAATCCAAACATCTGGAAAGCATCCTGGTTAATTAAAAACCGGAAATTTACACAGAATGGGCTCAGTATCGCAATTTTACTATTGAACAGTCTGAAAAGTATAAATGGTCCGCAGTAAATACTTTCGACAAAAATTCAGAACTGGTAGTTTGTCCTGCGGAAAATTAGACCACACGCTTTTTGTTATGACTTTTGAAACACCTTCGGTAAAGCGTACTCCACGCTGTTTCCGGTGTAACGCCGATGACCACCTGGTTCAGGAATGTGATTTTCGGGAGGAAAAGATCTCGATTCAGGAGCAGAGGCCAAAAACGCCGATCTCGAATAGAAAGTCAAGAATGTGGTACAACGGTCGTGAAATCTGCAATAAGTTCCAAACCGGACTGTGCACAAATATCAACTGCATCAGTCTGCACGTCTGCAAGTTGTGTAAAGGACCTAGACCTCAGAATTCATGTCCAACATGTTCGTCTGATTCCGTTGCTTAACGTCACGAATTTAACAAACGCTTAGTTTCATAATAACAATTCTTTCCGGCAAAAAATTTCTGGTTATATTAATGGGGTTGATATTGACTATCGAAGCCATGGAATATCACATTTTCTTCATAACTGGCCCTCCTGTGAAGGGTTCTCTTCATCTGTCGAGGCTTGCCTAGCTAAAGATGTGATGGTTGGGAGACAATTAGGTCCGTTTACACAGCTCCCTAAATCTGTTGTTTCTTCTCCATTGGGAGCGTTCGCCAAAAAAAAAAGATCATGCAAGTACGAGTGATACATGACTTATCATGGCCTCCAGGCAAAAGCGTCAATGATTTTATCGACAAACGTGAATTTCGGTGCAGTACATTTCTATAAATTATGCTATTAATCTAATTAAAATGTATGCTTACAAATTCGAATAAAACCGCCGCAATTTTTTAGGTGGTCAGTGCAGTGGTTTATATTATGTGCATACGGTGTTACCGCTTGGGCTCCGCAGCTCGGCGCGTATCTTCACAGACTTCGCTGATGCGCTGTGTTTCTGCATGAAACACAATGGCGTTTCAGACGTTGATCATTACCTGGACGATTTCTTAACAGCAGGTCCTCCAAATTCCAACCAGGGTGCTACGAATTTGACAATTTTGCTTCAAACGTGCAAAGATATTGAATTCAAAGTAAACCCCCAAAAATTGAAAACCCAACGCCTGCGATCACCCTTTTAGGGGTAATTATAGATTCTATTAATATGGAACTACTGAAGTTATATTCAAAGAAATCATGAAATTACTGCAAGACTGGTTGTATAAAAACCTGTACCAAGAGAGAACTGCTCTCACTGGTCGGCAAATTGTGTTTCATTTCGAATATAGTTAAACACAGTAGAACGTTTACTCGAGAATTAACTAACACAACCATGACATTACGTCATCCAAAACATGTGCCCAAACGAATGCTTCGTGACATTAAATGGTGGCGGCACATGCTACCACAGTAGGATAGAATATTATTTATGAACTGCCTGACTGACTGTTTGAAGTCGTATCACATTTGGACTGACGCTAGTCAGTCTGGTTTGACCGGATTTTGTGTAGATAATGGCCAATGGTTTGCTGAGTCACCAAATGTGACCGACAGCTTTGCTAAGTTCAATATAGCACTCTACGAATTAGCAGCATTTGCAATGTCAGTTTCAGCATGGCCAAGTTTTTTAAGCCACAGCCAGGTTATTAAAGAAAGGCTAGCTGTGGCTTAAAGGCTAGCAACATCACCCCCCAGTTCTAAGATACTACTACTAGGTACTAAGTTGCTCCTCACACTTCAAATACAGGCCAGCGAAAAGTCTGTGGGCGCAGCCCTACTCCCAGAATGGGCGGGTTGATTGAAGAAAATATTTGTATTAAATTATGGCCAGAAAGCTCAAAGTCACTCATTACTACTTCTTTGTCGTCGCTCTGATCCAACGGCTTCAAAATGAGCCTAAAATCGCGACGTCATAGACGTCATAGAGGGGTGAAACGTCATAGAGCAACGAAACGTTCTAAAGGGCATTTTCGTTTGTTTTTGTTTTGAAAGCTTGCCAATTTTGGTTTTTTAGGGCAAACAAGACAAAGACAACTTCAAATGAGCATCACTTCTAAACTAGTGGATGGATTTTAACCATTTTTCACTATAGTATTCAGCAAAACTTCGTCTTTTGTGTTTTAGCTAAAACATAAATGAAAATTTAAAAAAAATTATTGACCGATGTGGGATTCGAACCCACATCTGGAAAACCAGACCCCGACCTTAAGTAAGCTCCTTAGACTACTCGGTCATCCCAGCTAATACAAAGACTCAACCCTCTTTTCACCATAGAGTTCAGCATGACCTTATTTTTTAACCAAATTGGAGCACCCCCTCAAACCTCTTATAATCGTCCACCCTCAAATCTCCTCTTATCGTCCAACCCCTCAAACCACTTGTTATCGTCCGGCCGCCCCACGTGATCAATGACATCATAGAAGGGTGAAAGGTTCTAAAAAGCATTTCTGTTTGTTTTGTTTTGTTTTTGGAAAGCCTGGTAGTTCAGGTTTTTAAGGCAAACATGACAACTTCAAATGAGCATCACTTCAATACTACTGGGTGGATTTCAACCACTTATTCACCATAGTGTTCAGCATAGCTTCGTCTTTTACGTTTTTAAGTATAAATTAAAATGAAATATTTTGTTCGATGTGGGATTCGAACCCACATCTGGAAACCAGATTCCGATCTCAAGTCGGTGCCTTTAATCACTCGGCCATCCTGAGCGTTATCTCTGGTGGCAGTGAGTGGTTGATGGTCTACACCATAACTTTTCTACAACAGTTTGTGTTGGCGGTATTCGAAACCATTCAATGCAGAAATGCAGAAAGATTGCACTCACAACAATTATCATGAATGATCGACATTTTTGTTTCCGAAATATATCACTCGATGTTGTTCGTTTGTTGTTCGTCTTCTGACAATTTTCTTTGATTTACTTCGTTTATCAAATAACACCAACTTCTTGAGCCACACGACCAGTCACGTCTTTAACCACATTGTTTGCAGCCTTCTTAAGATGTGGTGAAACAATTTAGTGCCTGCCTTAATGAATGGAATAGCTGTACGAGCCAATGCTTCCAAGAACAAACCAATACCATCTCCATATTGTTGCACACGCCTTTACATCCTGTCAAATCTCCACCCACTTGACGAAGGAAATGGTCTTTCATAATGCTTTCTTTTTGTCGGATATGAAGTTTACAGATCACCTTTCCAGTTCGAAATATCACATTATGACCTGTGACATCCTTTATATTAATTTATATTATCGTATCAAATTTTGATGTATTAACAGATAAGTAATGGGGTTCGCCGTAAGTTTTCACAATAATATCGCCATCATAGCCTTGGATGGGAACAGAACGTAGTAATTTTGATGTATTAACAGATAAGTAATGGGGTTCGCCGTAAGTTTTCACAATAATATCGCCATCATAGCCTTGGATGGGAAAAGAACGTAGTAAAGTAGATACTTCTTATTCTTCATTTACTGCATCACATATTTCAGATATGAAAGATATGAAACCATATGGAAAGACAACTTCATGAATCATATCATCTAATAATGACCAATAATGAATGTAATTGTCCAATCCATGTGTGTTGGTATTGAATTTCTGTGTATTAGTTCTCCATGACAACAAGCACTTCCACACCTTATTTTTACAGGAATATGAGTTTTATTTTCATTTTCCTGACAACAACATAACTCTCTAAGCCATGTTAAAAATTTTCCATCCTTCTGGAAATTGCCTTTGTTGACGCTGTGTCATTTCTTTTGTAATCTTCACGTGTCGTCTTTTTGCTCAAGATAGTTTTGGAATATTAGTGTCAAAAATTTCTTGAATAAACTGCTTCCATCTCAGTGGCACTTGATGTTCTTTTATTCTTGTAGCAACCAATGCTTCTTTTAGTAAATTAATGGTGTGAAACTTTCCATCACATCTCCAATGTTTAACACAAGTTCATGCGTCTCTGTCCAGCTTGCACTATGTTTCTTAAGTTCTGTCAGAATGAGAGTCACTCTGGCGTGATATATTGGTTGGAAATGGCCCAGGAGCGTTCGTTTTTCAACAGACTCAGGCTTTTCCACTGGCTTTTTTAATTTTTGTGACATTCATAAGTAGCGGCCAAGAAGTTGTGATATTTCTATAGCATTTTCACAATTTCGTCTCTTTTTAAAAAGTTTATTCACTTTAACTATAGTGCTATTATTTGAAGGTTGACTTGATAATAATTTTTAGTCCCCCGCCGGGGGACTATAGTTTTCGTGTCTGTCTGTCCGTCTGTCGACACCTTTTTTGTTAACACACTCAAGTCTACATATTTCCACCGATTGTAAGGATATTCTATATGTGGGTAGTACTGGAACGAACAAGGATCGGTATTTTAAATGAGCCATGTCGGCCCAAGGACATTGGCCAAGCTGAACTTCACAAATTATCCCAATCCTTACTCATTTGAATGAGTTTGTTAACACACTCAAGCCTACATTTCTGGATCGATTGTTGAAATATTTTACATATAGGAAGTATTGGAACCAACAAAGGTCGGTGTTGTAAATGAGCTCTATCGGCCCAAGGGCGTTGGCCCAGCTGAACTATAGAAATTTTCACAACCCTTACATACTGGAATGAGTTTGTTAACACTCAAGCCTACATTTCTGCATGGATTGTTAAGACATTTTATATATGGGTAGTACTGAAACGAACGCCTACATTTTTGAACGATTGTTAAGATATTTTATATGTGGGCAGTACTGGACATTGGCCCAGCTGAACTTCACAAATTTTCCCAATCCTTACTCATTTGAATGAGTTTGTTAACACACTCAAGCCTATATTTCTGCATCGATTGTTGAAATATTTTAAGTATAGGAAGTATTGGAACCAACAAAGGTCAGTATTGTAAATGAGCTCTATCGGCCCAAGGACATTGGCCCAGCTGAACTTCACAAATTTATACAACCCTTACATACTGGAATGAGTTTGTTAACACACTCAAGCCTACATTTCTGGATCGATTGTTGAAATATTTTAAACATAGGAAGTATTGGAATCAACAAAGGTCAGTATTGTAAATGAGCTCTATCGGCCCAAGGACATTGGCCCAGCTGAACTTAAGAATTTTCACAACCCTTACATACTGGAATGAGTTTGTTAACACACTCAAGCCTACATTTCTCTATCGATTGTTGAGCTTTTTGAAACACAGGTAATATTAAAACCAACAAGGACACTATTGTATGTCTGTGGACTGTGACTCAACTGCATTTCATAAATTTTCGCAATCATTCAGCTAAACTTAGCCTCAAGCCGATCGTTACATGTATGCTGCTGCTGAAAAGACGTCTTGTGTCTAGCCGTCTTCTTTCCTTCAACAGTACATTGTTGTTGTATTTGTTTTTACACTGTTACAAATATGTAATAGTCGTGTATCTAAGTTAGTTAATTTATAAATTTAGTAAAACAAATCAAATCTTTCTTAGAATGTTTTATCGCGAGATTTTTTCGGATCTCAATGTGTACTTTGGTTTCCAGACGATATCTCCGAAACCAGTGGGTGGATCTAGTTCATATTGGGTATGCGTAACAACCAAAATATATAGATGTGCCTTTTGGGGGTTTTGTTTGGACCGAAGCCCATCTGCATCTGTATTTGGACTTCTAATCCAAAAATCCGGATGTCAACGTGTACTTTGGTTTCCGGACGATTAATAAATTAGTGAGCGGATCCGGTTCATATTTGATATGCATAACAACCAAGAAATCTGGATGTGGCTTTTGGAGGTATAGCACCCGCCTTACTAATAACACCCAAGGCTAGGGATATGGCAATTACTGATTGCTCTTGTTTTTTAAACATATGTGACTTCAGTGGGAAGTGACCATGCAATATATTCAAATACATTTCAAACAAACTGGCCAATTCATGTTTTGTGGCTTGCTTCAATAAGGCTTTACGTTGTTTAGCACAGTTACGTGCCAGTAAATAAAAAAATGGTTGATTAGCTCGAATTCGAAAGTTAGATGGGTGCTACACGCGACTACTACGAGCGGCACTTATAATCAACTGGAGCGATCACATAACGAATGAAGAGCTGTACGGTGACATCCCAAAACTAACCAGCAAAATCAGAACGAAGAGGAGGTTAAACTAGCTGGACACTGTTTCCGACATCTCGAAGAAATGGCATCCAAGTACTCTTGTGGAGCCCAAACTAAGGTCGAAGAGGACGAGGCAGACCAGCAATGTCCTACATCGACAATCTGGAGAGGGGTCACCTGCTTGGAAGCAGCCGGGCTACCGGCCGCGATGAGGCAGCGCCACCAATAGAGAGCCATTGCTGGTCAAGGTTCCAAGCCTCGGCATACATCAGAACTCGTGACGTTCAATACCAAACTATTGTAATTCTTCTTCGTAGCTATTTTATTAACATAAACGTAATGTATAACACTTGGTCGAATTCCTGTGCGAATACATAACTGATCCTCAGTCTTTGGTTTTAAATCAATGAATAAATAACCATAAGGTTTGCTAGTTGTATCTTGATATGCCTCAATGAGAAACTGAGATTTCCTTGAATACATTTGCCGAGCCAATGTGCTTATCTGTTGATTATCTCTTGCATTTTTAAAGAGAATAATGGAATTTGTGTTTAAACCAATATTATGCATTTCCTTTCCTTGGTGAAACAGATTGTGTACCATGAAAATAATGCTTAGATTTATATGACTACTTCCAACAACCTGGTCATGCATTCATCACTGACATTTGGTCACGAGATCATCAATAATGAGCAAGTTATTCTGGTTCAAATTGAAACTCTTTTCAGTGTCCTTTGGATTACCTTGATAAAATGTCACTCCTTTCATGTCTTTGTACAAGGGCTGATCCACAGCATAGATCAATAAAATATTTTTAGAAAATGGTTTATTGTGTTTTTGTTCAATGAGCACTTTCACATGAGACATGTCAATGAGACATTTTTCCACAACCTGTTGGTCCAAAAACCAGACATGTAAACGGATGCTTCAATATAGCGCTTGAATATCAGATTCCTTTACTCAATTATTAAATTTCTTTGGCCAACCTAACCACCTGACAAATAATTCTTTCACAGCTCGCCGTTTTCGTGTCTTCAAAACTTTTTCAATTTTGTACACGGATTTAACGTCTTTTGAAACAACTTGTAATTCTTTTTCATAGAAATGGCCATCAATATCTTCGATTAAGATGTCTTTGACACGACACAAGTGTATTCCTTGGTTCTTACAGCGATGTGTTACAATGAACACTTCCTGTGCCTACTTTGTATGATAATCTCTGTGAAATATATATTTCATGTGTGAAATATATATTTCAAGTGCTCATTGAAATGCACCAGAGATTCCAGTTTTAAAGTAAGCATTGGTTAAGTAGTATGTCCATGTTGCCATATTAACTCCAGTTATTCACATAACAAAAATTTCATTTACATGCAAATATGAATGCCTTAACTAATATGTTCACAATTCAGAGAAAACCAGTTAAAAGATTATGCTGTGCACTACAATTCATACCCATAAACTTTATTGTTCTTCAACCATTGAATTGTCCTTCCAACAGCTTCCCAATTTTATGCGCATATTTTCATTATAAATACTGCTGCAAATTTCGGAATGTACAACATAACTTTTTGGGATATAGAATAGTTTCTCACATAGTTTCCCCTTCAAGTTGAATTCGTTCTTTAGTTCTTTAGATGTATACTTTAATGTACAACTCTGATTAAACATACATGACTAGCTTTTTTATCACCTTTTCCATCATATTCTTTAAAATACACGATGGAGATGATAATTGTTTGACACCACCTCCCTACCATTTATCATAACTTGCTTCAGCAAAGGTCTTATGTCCACCAAGATTTGCCTTCTGTCTCTACCGACTTGCACTGGATGAGACTTTTTTGCTTCTTTGATGACATGTTCCTTCTTCCTGTAATATAATGACGGCATTACTTGAAATTTTCACAGTATGTTATTTACGGCTTCTTTTAAAATTTCTGCCACCTCTTCTGTTACTTTCCTCCTTTGTTGCCTTTGAAACAACCCATATAATATTACATTCGATAGAAAGAAAAAGATTGTCGCTGTGTTTTCAACGTTCAACTGACCAAGTTTAAAAAAAAAAATGTTAAAAGGTTTTTTTTTATTTTACGTTATATGTGTATAACACTGTTGACTTGATATACTTTCAGTTTCCCTTGACAGCAATTCGTTAAATAATCAACCACTCCTAAATCAATGCGAGCAATAGACCTTGTGTGTAGTTCAATCACATCGAAACTGTGGTGCACAAAGTCTAAATGGTAAAGTTGATACTCTGCAGTTCCATAGCAAGCACGTTTGGCAATCATAAAGTCAACATAAGCCCTTTTGAAGCAAGCAAAGTTCGTTTTGTACAAGTCCTCTGTACATCTAAAAAGCAAATGCGTTTCTACTTCACCTCACAGACTTCACACTTGCCACATAATTGTCAGGTTCACACAATCATCTCTTAGATAACCCTCAATACCACAATAAGCAGAAATGGCTCTCGGTTGGTTTTCTATTGTGGCGTTATGAAATCGAACTTCAGCTGGCTTGTTCTATGAGAACTTAGATTTGCTCATCAGTTTTGTCTTGGTCACCTTGATAGGGGTTTTCACATCATGGCATTCCGTACACGTCTCATCACTCAAAACACTGGAAGATTCTGAGTCGTCAGGCGATGCTCTCTCATCAAATAACACACTATTTATTTGTGCCGTTGCTTCCAGCAAAGTTGCCCATTCCTCATCATTAAATTTCATGTAGTAGGTGTAGTCCCTTCAAAGTGACAGGTACGCACAAGGCTGACATAGCGCATGTCATTGCAGCTAATCACTTCTAAGTGCTTTAGTTTAGTTAAGTATAGCTTATAGCAAATGTTGCGCAGCTTCTCCAAGTTGTCGTTCACAATCTTTCAAAGGGAAGCAGATAATCCAATCCATTTTTCATTTCTTTTGGTTTTGATGAATCGACCAAACTGTCCATCTTCAACCCTCACGATTAAGGTAGCGCTGATCTTGAAATGATTCTCCATTTCTTGTCCCTCATTTCGTTGAAAAAGATGAAGGTCCAGTAGTTTTGAAGTAATGCGCTGTTGAAGTTGCCATGTATGCCTTATATACCCATCTATAACGTCACTGATGACGTCATTGATCACGTGTAGGGGGTTGGGCGATGATAGAAGGTTTGGGACGGGGTGAAAGCGCGGTAACGTGTAGGGTGTTGGACGATAAAAGGAGATTTGAGGGGTGGGCGATAATAGTTTTTTCTATTATTTATACCAATGGTGTCTAGAACATACTGTTTGCTCTAGACATAGGAAGAGGGGGTTGTTGACAGTTCCCCACACGTACCCCTTCTGAGATTACCTAATTACGGTGGACTATTTTTCGGACTTCCTGAAGTTGGCCATTTGAATTCTACTACTACCAAAATATTATCACAGCGTTAGAATCACACTTGGCGCATTATGGTACGACAAATGAAATGGTCATTGATGATGCGCCGAATTTAGAGTGTAAGCAGTTCGTCAATTTTTGCATTAAGTGGGAAATTATAAATGCGACAATAAGTCCATTGCCTTCTTCCGGGAACGCTAAGGTCGAACCATATGTCCAAATCGCAAAACAGCTGATGAAAAAAAACCCAAGCAATCAAACTGGTACCAAACGCCATTAGACCGGAGAAACACTTCCTCTGAGGGTCTGAATATTTCCCCGGCTCGACGTTTGATTTCTCGACGAACGGAGACAGTGCAGTTGAAACCCCAGAACACCAAATATCACTTTGACAATAAATATCACTGCTAGTATTAATATTACTCCGTGCCCAGTTACCGTAGTGTCCATCCTCAATGAGAGGGATAGCAACAAGCCATGGGAACCAGCCACAGCAGAGCAGCGTTTGACAGATCGTTGTTATTTCTCGGTGTTACTGACAGTCTATGTAGACGAAACAGGGTAATCTGAAACCACTGGTAGAAATTAAACAACCAGCAATATCAGAAAACAGCACCAGAGAGGGCACTGCGATAACACCAACTGCCACAGCAAGAACTGTATCTAGCGACCCCCCCCCCCTCCCAGTATAATGAAGGCTCACATGCCTTATGTGTTTTTTTGGCCAGCTATCAGAGTATCAAAACAAACTGAAATTTAATGGGACAGAATCCTCGGATTCTGTTTAAAGTTTAGAGCTTGTCTATCCTCTATACTCAGTTTGGAATTTTTAAAGGTTTTTAATTAAAGAGAAAATTAAATAATGCCTGTGCTATTATGAAATAGAGATTAAAATTTTAATTGCTAATTTTGTAAAAGTTTCGTGTTTTTTAAAAACTTAATGTAAATCGCTTGGGTTTAGATACGAATTTAAACAGTTAGAAACCCGTCTTAATTTAGGTCTTAATATACATAAACTGAAAGGTTAAATAATCTGTTCAGACAATATTGAATTAGCGGTATTTTTTCTCTTTTATCAAGGGGATGTTACAGATGTTGATAAATGAGCTGTCCTGTACTGGATCACCTCACAACACTTTGATAAATGAGTTGTTCTATGAAAATCGCTGCTTTCTGTCTTCGACGTCAATGTCATTCCCACTTGCAAACTTCGTTTCAACTGGGTATAAGTTTGTAGTTTTTCTGGCAGTTACTGCCTTTTTTTTAATTCTTCTTTCTTTTTGTTTAATAATTTCCAGAAAACTCGTCCTACAGTTTTTGACAGAAGGAGATAAAATTTTGCAGACGTGTAGGGTGACAAGGTCTCGGTGAATCCGCAAGTACTTTTGACCTCAGAGGTCAAGATCAAGGTCAAATTGAGGTCAAAGTTATTTTTTTCAGAAAATGTTTCCAGAAAACTCCTTCTAACGTTTGAGTCAGTGGAGCTTTATATTTGGGCACTGATAGACAATTATCAGGTCTCGGTGAAACCGCAAATATTTTTGGCCTTGACTCCTCGGTCATGATCAAAGTCTGAAAACCGGAAGTTGATCTTTATCTCAAAAACGGTGAGGAATAGAGCGATTTTGATATTATTTTCAATCCTTTGGGCCGAAAAGACGTTATGTAAGCGGCACCTCGGTGACCCCGGCCTCCTCGATCATGGTCAAGATCAAGAACCGGAAGTTGACCATTATCTCGAAGCGTTTAGAATATAGCGATTTTGAGCTTATTTTCGACCCTATGGGCCCAAAAGACGTTATGTAAGTTCACCAGCGTCTTGAAAACGTTTAGCGCGAATTTAAACTTACTTTGATCATTTGTGCCTAGCGGTTGCATTATAGTACTTAGATGACCTTCTCGTTTAAGATAAAAATCCGGAAGCTGATTTGTTTGTTTGTTTTGTTTGTTTTTTTTGTCACCAGATATATTGTGTCTCTGGCCTTCCGCCATTGCAAGTTGGTGCCATTTCGATACTGTAGCGAAATGCGGTCTAGTTTGAGCTAGCTTTTAAAAAAATTAAAGTGCTGTTAGTTTTATTCTTGAAACAATCTTTAAATACTAACCGAAACAGTTTTCTTTTGAGGCTCAGAAGCTTTCTCGTGAGCAAATGACTGGTGGACAAATGGACAGTGAGCAAATGACCGTGATAAAAGAAGACAGAACAAACCCCACTTAATATAGCACTAAATTCTCCGCTTGTCGCACAGTAATCGTCGGTTGCCAGCGAATGATGGGTGTCCAGACGTTGCCTTATGAACAGAGCCCTCTGTTTTGCCATATCTGTAAGAGAAAAACTTGATAAACTAGACCGAAATTCGCACAGCGAATTAGACCCCACTTGGAATGATAACTTAAAACGGAACGTAGATGATATTATTAATTGTTAACAATTTTCACATGTCTGAATGTAGAATATCCTCCTAAATACTGCTAACTATACCGGTAAGGTCAACGTAAAAAAATTTTATCAGGTGTACCACTTCAGATGACCTCTATTCATGTGCCAAGTTTGGCTGGTCTAGTTTCAACGGTCTTGGAGGACATGTCTGGAAACTGATTCCTCTATCTCTTGCCGTTTTCAAGATAAGGGCGAACTTCCGGTTTGGGGCTCGAAAGTGACTTGGAGGTCAAGAACACCGGAAGTTATACCTTACGTAACGTCGTATAGGGGGTGGAGGTCGAAAATGAGGTCAAAATTGCTCTATCTCTTACCGTTTTCGAGATAAGGGCCAACTTCCGGTTTGGGGCTCGAAAGTGACCTGGAGGTCAAGGACACCGGAAGTTATACCTTACGTATCGTCGTATAGGGGGTGGAGGTCGAAAATGAGGTCAAAATTGCTCTATCTCTTACCGTTTTCGAGATAAGGGCCAACTTCCGGTTTGGGGCTCGAAAGTGACTTGGAGGTCAAGGACACCGGAAGTTATACCTTACGTATCGTCGTATAGGGGGTGGAGGTCGAAAATGAGGTCAAAATTGCTCTATCTCTTACCGTTTTCGAGATAAGGGCCAACTTCCGGTTTGGGGCTCGAAAGTGACTTGGAGGTCAAGGACACCGGAAGTTATACCTTACGTATCGTCGTATAGGGGGTGGAGGTCGAAAATGAGGTCAAAATTGCTCTATCTCTTAACGTTTTCGAGAAAACTCATTGTTTTTCTTAAATGACGTTTTTCGCGATTTCAAGGTCATGGTTAAGGTCGAGGTCAAAAATTTTTATCGGTTGCTTTAGATCACATTGTTTTTTATATATGTGCCAAGTTTGGCTGTTCTAGCTTCAACGGCCTTGCAGTAATTGCCTGAAAACCTTTTGACCTTTTTCGCGATTTGACCTTGACCAGTAAGGTCAAGGTCAAAAATTTTTATCAGGTGCACCACTTCAGATGACCCTCCATACATGTGCCAAGTTTGGAGTAAATACGCACTTCGGGTTCCGGACCATACCCCCGGGATAGTACCCCCCCCCCCCCGCATGATACCCCCGACAATACCCCCATCTAGAACCATACCCGCCCTCGTGCCAATACCCACCCCCCCTCCCCCTTACCAGAATATTTCCCAACAAAAGTCAAACGTGCAAGTTTATAGTCCACGTCTTTCAAAACTGAATTCTACGAAGATAGTCCAATATGTTGCAGTTTGCGAAGTCGCCAACAATGTTATTTATTCGTGAATTGATAATTGCAATTATGGAACGTATGCATTAAATTGCATTTATAAACCTTTTAACTAGATCATAGAGGATTTTTATGCACAATAGCTTTTATCAGTGGATCACATTAGATGATTTGCAAGCTTTGTGGAACTGCAATTATATCGCTTTCAACTAGACCATAGCTAAATCTTTGAAATGAAAATTGAAAAAAAAAATGATGGTGGGAGGGGGGGGGGGGATGGTTCTAGCGGGTATGGTCTGGGGGTATTGTCGGGGGGTATTATCTGGGGGTATTGTTCTAGACCCGTTTTTCTTATGGAAATTCTGAGAAAATGTTTTTCTTCTTCAAAAACGTTTTAACTGGTCTGCGCAGAAGAAAGTCCTGTATTGCCAGAGTAGTGTTTACTGTAATCATTTACATTGTCCACCTAAACAATAGAAAGGCACAGTTGATAATTTATGCCTAATTTATTGTAAACTAGGTACGTTAAAATTAATATTGGAAAACTTTGAAAAAGGAAAAGCTGTTCCAGTTTCATAGAATTTATCATCATTCTAACATGAAGTACTTGACTACGTTTTTTTTTGTGTTTAAATGGTTAACCGCAATTTAGAAATTATTTCGCTTTATTATTATTATTATTATTATTATTATTTTTTTTTTTTTTTTGGTTATTAAAATTTTGCCTTTTGTCTCTAGACATGATCGAAAATCACTCCCGTATTAATAATATAAAAAACTGAATAATACACTGGTTAAAATGTGGATTCAAAGTACTTAATATCCATGCATAATGTTGTCTGTCTAGCTGTGGAGTGCATCGGTCAGGGATGGACAGGGAATACTGGAAGACACGTACGTCAGGCTGGATTTGTTAAAACACACTGAAGAATACGAAACACAGATTGTTAAGGTTGGTTGCCATTTTGATCGAATATCTCAGCAAATATGTGATGTAAGGTTACAACTTAAACGTTATTGTTTATCTGTTATGTTAAAAATGTTACGGGGAATTCCTATAATCGGGTATTACGCGCATTCCCTTAAAAGTGCTAGTGAATTCTCTGAGCTGAAGGGAAAGGGATTCCGTGAAAATGTTGCCGAACGGGGTGGCAGGAAGGGGGGCGGAAGAAGCAGTGATTTTAAGACACAAGTAAAGATGGGGGCGGGGCGGGGAGTTTGTCGGGACCTCAGTACCACTAGTGGTACTGAGGTCCCGAGCAGACGACAACCCTTACTGTAATATATATCACGCTGACCCCCCCCCCCCCCCCGCAGGAGGGTTTGGGGGGGGGCACTTGTATCAAATATGGCAACAATGCGCGTACAAAACAACGCGGAAAAGCTTAAAACAAAAAATAGGGAGTGGGTAAAATTGTCGAATTTTCCGCTTTTCCTAAAATAGGGGTCGGGGTAAAATGATTATTCCGTTGAAAACAAAAAATTATATTGTAATTAATTGAAGACCTGCATCCATTTCAGGGTTATTGAATGAACATATCCTAAATCCCCATTGCTCATTGCGAAATTTGGTAATGCCATTTAGCAATCAAATGTCCTTTTTCGCGTTTTTTCCAAAAATAGGGGGAAATTTAGGGACGGAAATTCTGTCTTTAGGGCTCTTTTTAATAAATTCGATTTACACGCATGGTAGTAATTTTATATGGAAATTCCCCCATACTCCCCTCCTGGGACCGAACCACATACTAAGTGCCATAATGCAGCAGGGGGAGGGGAGAGAGAGAGAAGCTGTGCTGAGATTATAGCTGACTTTTCCAAATAAGTGTGGGTGTTAAAAGCAAAATGGTAAGTGGATAATTCAATGTTATAAATGTTATTCTCGGATTTTTATTACATTATTTTCTACATTTTTTTTATAAAGAAATATAACGACCCGCCCCATTATACCATCCCAATACATCTGTTGTATTAAATTACATCAGCAATATAATCGTGTTTCATGGGGAGAAACTGTATGTGCTGTTTCAATAGCCTCTGTATTGATTTAGCCCAGCCATTGGATGGGCCCATACAATGATGTGATGTTTCAATGCTACACATACCACTACATTGGAAGGGGTGGGGTCAGCTGACAGGGTTGTGAAAAAGGGAAAACAGTTGGCTGGCATGCTTCGATGTTTAGTGTTCTTTCTGATTTCATGACCATGATTTGAATCTAATACTGTTATATTTATCATTGAATTTCTGTGTTGGTCAGTAGGCTTGGGTCATAATATTTGTTTTACTTTATATGAGCTCCGAATTCGCTTATCTCCACTTTTGTAAGGACTTTCTCGTAAACTATAAGAATCACGTAATTTGGGAACTAGGAATTTCTCTCAGGGGCTCCAATAGTCCCGGTCTAGATAACAGACAATCTGAATCTTTGGTACCTTGGTACCAAGCCTCATTCTCGTATTCCTGCCCACTAACTACACGCGTTTTTAGGCACAACAGTTTTGTTTGTTTTACTGCCTTAAGTTTAAGGTGAATTTCTCCGAATTTATATTTAAATGTTGAATAATACTTTCCTTTATTGGATATTTCAATACGAGTGTATTTGGCTGGCGATATTTGAAGATTTTGCTTTCGTACGCTTCCTGCTAATAAATCTTGGTTTGCATCGCGGTGGTTCCTTTTCCCCAATAAGTGTTACTCGAAGGTCTCCACCGTTTACTAGTGTGGGCGTGCTGACTGCCGACCTTTTCTAGGAACACTGGTCATTTCAGACTGCTGACGTCTGCCCTGATCTCAAGCTACTTACTGCACCTTGGTCACTTGTGGCCGAGCTGCGTAGCTTGGTGATTTCTAGCGGACTACCAGCAACTCCAGAGCAGAACGGGATTACTTGGAACCGTCTGAACGCAGAGGGGTTGATTCTCAACCACCTCGATCACCTGTTCGCTCCGCAGACGCCAGTACCATCGAGCTTGACTAGCCTTGGTTGCACGCTCCTTGGTGGGGTTAAGGTCAGGTGCGAAGTACCCACTGGATACCCGAGTCTGAGCAAGGTGACTTGGTGCCAAGCCACATCTTTGTGCTTGGCACTAACTAGGTTCCAGTTAGTACCAAAGCCCTGGGTGTGCCACTAAGATTTGGTACATCTTGGTTAAAAGGTACACCAATGACCAAGCACCATCAGTGCTCTTGGTTCATTCCAAGCCCGGATGCGTCTTGGTCGGTGCTGCGTCACCCCTGCGTTCACTCGTACTAGGAGTCTCCAATACGAACCTCGCTGCAACAAGGAGCTTCGTTCCGTACATACTTCAGTATTCGGAGATGAGTGTTGGTAATCTTACGACCAAGCTACTTATTCAATCTCAGAAAGCTGAAAACTTCCTGCTTTCACCCGTTGTCAGCGGTCAATGCAAATTCACTCTGCGACAGATGCAGGAGGGATAGAAACCTACCTCTGTGTGACTCGTTTCATACCTGTGATGACTGTGCGCACATAGCCCCGCAAGACTGAGACGCCTTGGAGAAGATCCCACCGAAGACGTAAAACGGAGAGTACGTCGTAAGGTTCAATCCCTGTTGTTGGATATGTCAAGAGCTGGTTCGCTCGTACTCGGCCAGATTTTTTCCCCAGTGTGTGCAGACAGGGGTACGGAATCGGACACTAACTTGCCCAGAAAGTGGAAAAAGAAAGAACAGAAACAGTGGCGGAGTTAGACTTACCCGCAGTGGGTCAGAGGGATATGATAGACAAAGACTGGTGAGCCCTCCACCAGAAAACTGAAAAAGTCCTCTAGGAGGAATCCAGCTTAGCATAGCCACCGCCGGTTCCCAACTCCAAGGACAGTGTGACGGTTACACATACGGAGTCAGGTGCGTCCTTTACGGGCCATGTGGGGGAGTTTGGGATTCCACCACGCCCGGACATCTCTCCGTCGCAGGCTCGGGACACGCCCTGCTGCCTAAATCACATTCGCTGAACATTTCATCATTCTTAGCGATGCAGACGCAGCTCCAAAGGCAAATCCAGGAGCTACAAAAAGCGCTGCTCTCAAGACAAGAGCCAAGACGCAGACGCAGACCGACTGCAACCATATCTTGCCCACCGGATGATTCCCTTGGGCTGGCGGTCTCTATCCTCCCTCAGCGTCAACCACCCCCACCACACATCAACAACAGGAGCTAGACACCAGAGACACCCAAGCGGCTATTACCCTCAGCAAGAGCGAGTGCGTCATTTTATCCCCATCGGGCCAAGTTTCGATGACACAACATGTCGACGAGGACGAGGAACTCTCCCCCTTGGATACATCACCGTTAGCTGCGATCCCCAAGGACAGGGAAATGGCTATTTACACGCCCATCGCAGGCTTAGTCGTCAAAGAAGAGCCGGGCCTGTCACACATCGTAGCTCGTAGCGCGGACGACCAAGACTCGGGTTCAGAGGGAGACACGGAAGGTGATTCGCCCGGTGAGATCAACCCCTGGTTCAATTTCCTCTCCGCTGGACAGACCCAATACTTTCCCCAGGCATAGGACAACTGCTGTAAAAAGACCCAGCGGCTGCGGGTAGACGGTGGATTCGCACCCTGTCTGCCGTGGATTTCTCCCCTGTATGGAAACACCGACACCTTCGCAAGCAGACTCAGTGGCCCCCGTAAACGTGCCGTTGTGGGATACCATATAGGAATTTGCCAGGCTCGCGGTTATTGAGTGGGGATACCCATTACCAGACAGTAATGCTACGCCAATCCGTATGACATCGCAAGCAACCCTTCCCCAGCCGGAGGCTTTCATTGCGTTGAAGACCAGCGAGGCCCTATCTATGGGTTGTAGAGAATTCAAACGTTTGAACGCCAGCGAGGGGCGAGTGCTTTCACGTTTCTATCCCTCAAAGCACTGCAAAGTGAAGTAGGGTCCATACCGTTCCCCTGATAATCTTATACCGCTAGAGGCTTTTGAACAGCTCACCAAGCGCGCGTTTTGGATGCCTTCGGTCCGCCAGGACTCAGATATTCCACTGGTCAAGAGGGATGTCCATCGAAAGCTAAGCTACGCACATGCTAAACATCATGTCCTTATTCCTGCAACACTACTAGCCGATCGTGAAGAGCCTTCGTGACCTACGACACGCCCCTATGGTAGAGCAGAAAGAACCATTTCCTCCGGAGGACATAGAAAGAGTGCACCAAGAAAGCAGATCCCTCTCATAGGACTTGGCACTCATAACAAGGGCAATTCTCGCGACCACAAAAGCGCAAATACTCTCAGCCCCAGAGCCAGGACAAGTCGAGGTCGAGTAGTAAGGCGAAAAACTTTCGTCTCTAAGAGATACTTTCATAAAATCAAACGACGAGGAGGGCTCTCAGTCCTCCAAGGATTGCTTGCTCGTAGGAGGCAAGATAGGCAAGTTCTGGCCAGTCTGGCGCGAGATGGGTGCTCCGACAAAAGTGGTGCGTTGGCTAAGAGAGGGTTACGTTCAGCCGGGATCGACAATCCACCCATACCAAGCCTCAAGCAGCCTAATTGCGTCCCACGACCAAGAGCCGACAAAGTACCAAGCCCAACAGAGCATGATCGAAGACTTAGTGCGCAAGGGAGTGAGAGGGGAGATTCCGAAAAACCAAAAACGATTTTTCAGGAGGGTCTTTCTGATACCCAAAAAATCAGGGGGTTGGAGGTAAGTCATAGATTTATCCACCCTAAACCAATTCATACAGATTACGCCCTCGCAGATGGACACAGTCCAGGTCATAAAGAGCTCACTGGACGCAGGCATGTAGGGTACGTCCATAGACCTGTCCTACGCGTATCTATACATGCCATTACTCCCATCGGCCATAAAGTACCTGTTTTCAAATAGGGCAAGAGAAATTTTGGTACCAGGCTCTCCCGTTTGTCTCTCCACGGGGCCCTTTGTCTTCACACAGATCATGAAAATTCTCAAACGTGGGCCCGAATCCAGGGTATGTTGGTCTTCCAAGACTTGGACGACTGGTTCCTGGCTCATCGCTACCAAGACACAAGAGGTCTTGGTCAACCAGGCAACGAAGGTAGGTCTCTTAGTGAATCTTGCCAAGTCCGAACTGGTATCAAAGCAAGCAATAGTATTGTGGGGGGGGGGGGGTGGGATTTAAGTCTAGCAAGGGCTTACCCCGAACGGCTAGAGAGGATTCGACCTGCCATCCAGACCATAGGACAAGGTTCCAGGGTAAGTCTGGCAAAAAGGAGTCTCTTCTAGGTTATCTAGTAGCAACAGAGAAGACAGTGCCTCTAGGGAAACTCCAATACAAGCAGTTTCATTAAGAAATCAGACTGCCCTGCGCCAAGGCAGACACCCGAAAGCCGCAATGTTTGTATTCAAGGAAGCCTACAAGGCATTAGCTTTAGTTGAGGCAGAAAGATGATGGGCGATGGAATTCCCTTCTCGACCCAACCCCTGGAATTAGACATACAAACCAACGCCCCTGGGTATGGAATTCATTTCCCGCGCAGAATGTGGCATGACACTGGCTAACGCAGGTAAGAAGTCGCAAAATAAACTGGTTAGATTTACAGGTAGTTTTGATAACCTTAACAACCTAACCCGTGTTCTGGAGGGGAAATACGTTCCACCTAGCAAACTCTGCGGCGGTGGCATATCGTAACAAATAAGAGGGCACCAAGTCCCAGCAACTCACCGGGCTAACAAACAGCATTCTAAGTCTGACTGGACAGAAAAGTATCCACCTATCAGCTCGGCATCTGGTTGGATCCCTCAACGTGTTAGCAGTCCTCGCTTCCACGATCGGTCAGGTAAGAGGCACGGAGTAGTGTCTATCAGTCCATGCCTTCGAATGAGTGGCTAAACACTCTCCTTGGGGAAGACCGACCCTGGACTTGTTTGCAAACGTGATGACGGCCAAGCTACCAGTTTACACTTTTCTCCTCAACCAATTTTACTGCAAGTTTTTCAGAGAGCAATGTCACGCAGAACCAAGCACCTATTCCTGATAGTCCCTTGGTCGCCCAATGCCCCTTGATTCCCCCTCCTGACCAAGCTCGCGCCAATCCACCCGTGAGACTGCCTTGCCACGCAGAAATTCTGTCTCATCCCATTGGCCATACCTCCACCCGATACCCCACCCCTGGGCCTACATTTGTGGTGCTTGTCCCTTCGTTTTTAGAGAAAGAAGGCTTTTCTTAGAAAATGACAGAAAAATGCTAAAAAGCCACTGAGAGTCCACAGCGATAGTGTATCGGTCGAAGTGGAAGAAATTTACTAGTTGGTGTGCTAAGAGTCAGTTAGACCCATTCTAGGCTACCCCAGCAGTAGTAGCAGATTTTCTGAATCGCCTGTTTACGTCCAAACACCTAAAGGTGGGTTCAGTCGAGAGCTATCGAGCGGCTATGGGTTTTAGGTTGAAGGCCTCAACGGGTTATGATCCAGGGGAAGATCCGACCCTGTCTATGCTATTCAGACGCTTCAAAGTAAATTCTTCCCCATCAGTTACCCATATAGGGCAGTGGAACCTGTCTTACTCCTGCGCCGCAAAGGACGGACATTTTTGGGGATGAGGTAATTATCCCCAAGAATGCGACGGTAAGATTTATCTTTCTACTAGCACTAGTCTCAGGCAAGGGAAAGGGGAAATCTACACCCTGGACCGTCAGATCATGAAAGAGAACGGTGAGTGCTAAAAAGTCTTTCTCAGATCGAAGACAGGGTTCATGGGCAAGATCCACATCACCACCGCGGGTCTTTGTACCTTTGCAAATAACACGGCCAGCCTTGGCAGATGGAGACACAGAGCCAGGCTTGGTATCTCTCTGTCCAGCACGGGCTCTGCGTAAGTATCTTCAACTGTCAGAAGACCACAGGAAAGACGGGCAAAAGGCATTGATCATTTCCTTTATGCCCAAGTTCAATAAGGATCTTTCGAAACAGACCATTTTCAAATACACCAAAAATGCAATTCTGGGTGCTTACAATAAAACTCAGACAGAGTCGTGGTTCAGGGATCTATGTAGCGTTAAGGCACACCAAGTAAGGCAGTTCGCCCAACTCAGTTAGGGCTCTACGTAGCGTATCGTTAACCGACATACTGAAAACGGGTTGTTGGTCAACGCCTAACTCGCTCATTAAATATTATCTAACTGACTATCCTCAGCGCTTATACTCATTAGGCTCCTTCGCAGCAGCTGAAGCAATAGTCTCTAACTAACCCCTGTCTGTTGAAGTGAGATGGCGACCCAAAAACAAGGAAACCTTTTTCAGCGCCACGGTAACGGTTCAGGCAAATACAAGAAGGACGAGAACCAAGGCCGTCGGTAACTATGACTCGACATCCCTAGACTCACTTTAGAATAAGAGCACCGTGCGCTCTAGTTATGGCTCAGTACACGGAAGACAGATCTACTGATGCCTTCACACCTTGACATTAGTAGGACTTTATCTCGATGCTCCACCCCTGCGAAGCCGGTACTCCATCTTTCCTTGGAAAAAGAGGGGTGTACATACACACCACGCATTATCTTCGGTTCGTTCGTCACGGCCACTAGAGTCGGACTCGCAGGGATCACTTCACCTGGCAATTGTGATCGAAATTTTATTTAAGAGCGTTGAAGTTCGTTCACTGTATATTAAATGTTTCCTCATGTATTTGATGAGCGCATGATAGTATGCCATCTGTCTTATATGAGTACTCCACATCACTGGTCACTGGCGTATGAGTTGAGTACCTTGCAGTGCGTGCAGTGTGGGTCAATCAATGTTGGGTGATGTAATAGAAGGGCGCATGACAGTGCGTCCACCTGTCTTATACGAGCAGCTTGCGTTACTTACCTCGATGCTTTAACATGACCACATATCAAGGCGTTATCTTGATTCTTGGTTAGAATGAGCACTCCGGGCATCAAAATGCGGTTGTTCTTAATGGGTTCATGTATTCCTTTGCGATGAATTTCTGTGTGTCTCTTTGTGAGCAACAAAGCAGATTCCCGGAAGCACATCCTGCTTGGTCACATGGTTAACTGCACGGACCTGGCTCAGCGACCATATTGTACAAAACCAGATAAACAGAGATTATGAAACGTATTCTCAGGTCTCGACCCTTGTTTTAAGGTTGGGCTACCATCTCTTGGCAGGATGGAGGGAGATGGTATTAGCCTGAGGTTTTATTTTCTTAAAACGCTCTTTTACGAGTAAAAGCGTAATTCGGGTTTTCTTGTAAACTTAAAGAATCACACAAATTGGGAACTAAAAATTTTTCTTAATGACTCGAATAGTCCCGGTCTTGATAACAGCCAATCAGCATCCTTGATACCTTGGTACAAAGCCTCATTCGGATATTGTTCTCCTGCACCAACCACACCTATGTCCGTGGGATGGCTGGGAGGGAAAACTATGATAAAAGTGCAGAACGCGAATCACGCTTTTACTCGTAACAGAGCGTTTTACGAAAAGAAAACGTCAGTTTTACTTCGTAAAAGCTCAAAATTTGCTTATCGCCACTTTTATTCGGGACTAACACAGGAGTCGGGGTGACATGCGTTGTGAGTCAAGCTTAGAATTTTTTCCCAAGAACTTAGCTTTTTAATGTGCCTTAGCTCAAAATATAACCGAGCTGGTGAACAACTATCTCGCACGGAAGGGCGAACAAAGAAATAGACAGAGACCCTACTAGCACTACACTCTCCGTCCGCCCACGATATCCTAGCCCAAACTTATAATAAGGGCCGAGACTAAGAATACAGTTCATAATCCTCGTTTATGTTCACAAACATGATCGTGGCGCTGAGCTCACGTAAGTAAACTTTGTGACCAAGCCAGTGGTGTTCTGAATGACTGGTTGGACACTTACATATAATACAGAGTACATAAATTGAACGGTTTACCTCCTTGGGACCGGGAGTGCTTGAACGCCTAGGCGCGACACGTAACCAGAAAATACACTAAAGACTTAACGTGCTGTCACCTCGATGGGGTATTGAAGTAACACAAAGAGCTCGTATAAGACTGGTGGACGCACTATCATGCGTTCCTACAAGACTAATTTATCGGCTGACTCCCATTACACGCAAATCATGCACCCATCTAATACTTCAGTGACTGGGTGTAAGGCTTACGAATAGATAGATGGGCGCACTATGCGCTCATCTAGTACACGACTAAACATTATTACAACACTATGAAACGCACTTGCTATGTGAGACCTGGGTAGGTACCGCCAAGTGACCTGGACTAGCCTTGGTGCTTGACCCCCTCGAATCCGACTCTAGTGGCTGCAAAGGACACACCTAGGGGGAATGCATCTGTGTATTGAGTACGCACCGACACCTCCCCTTTTGTCAAGGGAAGATGCAGCACCGGGCTCGCAGGGGTGAAGCACCGAGACTAGGCCCCACTAACGACTGGTTGTGAGCGCAACAGCCGCTCTGTTCCTTGGATATACTGCGCCACAACTAGAACACCCGGTGTCCTTATCCTAAGTGCGGGAGGGGGATCTGCCGGTCGCCGTTACCGACGGTACTGGTTCTGGTCCTTCTTGTATTTGCCCGCAAGGTTGTCTGACCGTTGGAAGAAGGCTTCCTTGCGCTTGGGCTTGCCTTTGCCCTCGGTCGTCGGTTCACTGCAACAGCCAAGGGTTAGATAGAGACTACTGCCTCCGCTGCTACGAAGGGGCCTAATGAGCACAAGCCCAATAGTTCACACTGAGAGTAGTCTTTTAAGTAATATTTAATGAACGAGTTAGGAGAGACCAACAACATGTCTTTAGTATGTCAGTTAACCACACACTACGCCGAGCCCTAACTGAGTTAGCGTTAAAGCCCATTATGTCTTCATAATGGGCTTTAACGTTACATAGGTCTCTGAACTCTGACTCTGTCTAGGCTTTATTGTAAGCTTTCAAATGACATTTCTGATGTATTTAGAAATAGTCTGTTCAGACAGATTTTTATTGAACTTGAGCATAAAGGAAATGATTAAAGCTTTTTGCCCTTGTTTCCTATAGTTCTCTGAGCTTGGAGATACTTACGCAGTGCCTGCACTGGGCAGAGGGAGACCGAACCTGACTCCTCGGCCCCTTCCGCCTAGGCTGGCAGCGTTATCTGCTCAAAAGTACCAAGACCCATGGTGGCCTTTAGTGAAGCTTCCCTAGAGGTGCTTTCTTTCCTGTTGCAACCAGACAGCCCCTCGAGAACCTGGTTCTACGGACCTGACGCTCGGCAGAATCTTTTCCCTTCGTTCGTGGGTGGGGTAAGCTCTTGCCACGCTTACATCCCATTTTCTCCCCAAAACACTATTGGTACTAACTCGGACTTGATAAGGTTCACTAAGAGATCTACCTTTGTTGCTTGATCAACCAAGGCCTGTATTTGCTGTCTTACCGTGACTTGGTTGGGATGTGCTAGGAAGCAGTCGTCCAGGTACTGGAAGACAAACATACCTTGGATTTCGGCCCACATCTTTAACATTTTCATGATTTTCGTAAAGACAAAGGGCGCCGTGCAGAGACCGAACGGAAGAGCCCAAAATCAGAATTTCTTTTCCTTTATTTGGGGACATAGATACCTCTGGCATTCGGGTGTAAAGGCACATGTAGACACGCATTAGACAGAGCTATGGATGATCCCAACATGTCCCCGCCCAGTGAGCTCTCTATGACCTGGGCTGTGTCCATCGGAAACGGCGTCACGTGAAGGAATTGGTTCAGGATGGAAAGACCTTTACAAACCACCACCCCGATTTCTTGGGTACCATAAAGACCCGGCTGAAAAACCCTTTTCTCCCCTCTGACATCTCTCTTATCACTCCCTTGTGCACTAAGTCTTCGATCATGATCATAATCATAGGGCTTGGTGCTTTAGCGGGTCTTGGTCGCAGGACGAAATTAGGTTGCCTGGAATTTGGTCGCGTATAGGTATGGGTGGAATGTGACTCCATCGGTCCCGTCTGAAAGGAAGGGCGTAGTTCTCTCTTAGCCAACGCACTACTCTTTTCGGAGCACCCATCTCTCGGGAAGCCCGCCAGACCCTGCCTCGCCTGCCTCCTAAGAGCAAGCATTCCTCGGAGGACTGAGAGCCCTCTTTGCCTTTGACCTTATAAAAATATCTCTTAGAGACGAGGGGTTCCTCTCTGAGAGATACTTCGACTGATTGCTACCTGCACTGCTGCGAGGCCCATGGGGGCATCTCGCCAATGCCCTGCATTCGTGGTTTCTTCGGAGAAGTCCTAGCCTTGCTACTCGATCTCGACCTATCGTGGCGAGGGGGCTGCGAGTATTGGCGCTTCTGTGGACGTGAGAACTGTCTTGGTGCCCTTGCCATGAGCGCGAAGTCTTGCGAGAGGACTCTGCTTTCTTGGTACACTCTCTGTATCTCCTCTGGGGGAAACAACTCTCTCTGTCCTAATATCGGAGCGTCGCACAGGTCGTGGAGGCCTTTGGCGCTCGACCAGCAGGCGTCACGTCTCAGGTATGAGGTGGTCAGGTAGGGTGCCAGTTTCACCACATCCCGGGTAGCCAAGGGCAGGCACTCCAGCAGTGTGAGTGCTACCGGATCTAACAGTGCACTCAAAATGTGATCCTGGAAGGACATAATGAGCTCTCTATGGATTTAGCGTCCTTCCCCACTAGTTGGATGTCATACTGGCGGTATGGGCTTTGTTTCACCGTGTAGTGCGTGGAGGGTGAAAACACGGCAATACCCGTCCTTCGGCCGAGTCCAAGAGCTTGAACTCTCGGCAACGTATCGACAGAGCGTTGGCTACTCCCTAACTGGTAAGTTTAGGCTTCTGGTTGGGAAGGATTGCTTGTGACGTAATGCTGATGGGCGGATCTTTTCTGTCTGACACTGAGCGTCCGCACTGTATACCCGTCAGCCTGGCGATCTCTTGGATGGCGTCCCGAAATGGCACGTCTTCGGGAGTCACTGAGTCTGCTGGCGGCGAAATAAGTGTCCCGGCCTCAGGAAAGAAATCCGGTGCTAGCGAATCGGTCGCCTACTACCCGCAGTCGCTGGGTCTTTCCACAGACATTGTCCTTTGCCAGGGGAAAGTATGGGGTCTGTCGAGCGGAGAGAAAACTGCGCTGGGGAAGGAGAGCCGTTAGGAGAGTCACCTTCAGCGTCGCCTACCGAGTCTTCTTAACTCCGTTCCTCTTGGTAAGCTCGACCTGGTTCCTCTGTAGTGACTAAGTCTGAGACAGGTGTGTATGGCCCTTTCTCTGTCCTTAGGAATCGCTGCAAGAGGTGATGTATCCAGTGGGACGAGTTCATCGATACGCTGTGTCAAGGAGATTTGACCCGAAGGGGTAAGCCGCAGGACTCACTCTTCCCGAAAGTGATGACTTCTGCGGTGTCCTTGGTGTCTAGATCCCGCTGTTGATGTGTAGAGGCAGGGATAGACGCCGAGGCAGGCCTGGACAATGCTGGCACCGGAGGATCGTCCGGTCGGTGTGTCTGCGCCTCGAGAGCAGAGCTTCTTGAAGATCCTGGATCTACCGTTGGATCTGAGACTGCACTGCCAGTAAATATTCAACGATTCTGATTGAGGCAGCAGGGGAATATCCAGAGCTTGCGAGGGAGCGGTATCCGGGCGTGGGAGGAATGCCGAACTCTCCCACCCGGCTGTTGAAGCACGCTCCTGACTTGGCATTTGTGACCTCACACTCTCCTTCGAGGCGGGAACAGACAGTAGCAATGTGAGGTTTGATTCCTCCGACGTGGCTTTTGTCCTTTTTTGGTGAAGAACTGACCAGGCCCTCCAAAACAGCCCCTCTCACCCACCTCCGGTAAATCCAACTCCGCCACTGCAGACTTAGTCCTTTTCCGTTTTCTGGGCAAGTCAAAGTCTGATTCCATGCCCCAGTATGCGCACACCGCAGAGGACACCTGTCCAAGCACTAACGAACTGGCTATTGACATATCTAACGAAAGGGATCTAAGCTTACCACGCATTCTCCGCTTTATGTTCTTGGTCTCCAGTGCGTCCCAGTTATGAGGGGATAAGTGAGCATATTCTCGCAAGTGCGTAACGGGTCGCACAAGGGTATGTCTCTATCCCTCCTGCACCGATTACAGAGTGAGTGAGGGTTAGCTGCCGAGGCTGGGTGCCTCTGCCATGTCTGGAACAAAGCAAAAGATAAGAATGTATAGGTAACTTGTCTGAAAAAATTACTACACTCATTCCAGAACACAGTAATCTGTACTGAACCAAGCTATTTGCCACAGTAATGATCATACAGGTGAATCCGAGCACCCGAGAACGCAGGGTGACGCAGCATGGAACCGAGACGCACCCAGGCGTGGTCATGAAGCTAGAACCCTGATGGTGCTTGGTCCTCGGTGCTCTGACCCAGACGAATCAAGCCTTGGTGATCCACCAAGGCCTTGGTATCACGCTGGTACTCGGTAGCTACCAAACCCCTAGGTGTGCCTTGGCAACCAACCCTCTTGGTCAGAACCAAGTACTTAGTTTGTACTCCGTACCTAACGTAACCCCGACGCAGAGCGTACTCGGTAAGTCGTAAGTACTGGTGTCTATAGAGCAAGCAGGAGACCCAGACCGTTGAAACAGCCTGCTAGGAAGTACCAAACTATGCAGCTCGGCCTGAAGTAACCAAGGTGCAGCAAGTAGCTTGAGATCAGAATCAAAAAAAGGGTTTAGAGGGGAGAAGTGCTTAGTCGTAGTTATGTCTTCTCTACCTGTCTCTTTCGTCCGTCCGTGTGCAGGAGTTGCTCGCCAACTCCGTTATGTTTTGAACTTAGGCACATTAAACACATGAACCATCTTCCTTAGTATTTTAGTTACGCCTTTCCTCGTCTGCACGAAACTCAGCATGTTCTTTCGAGTTTAAAAGCTAAGTTCTTTTTGAAAACCTTTCTAAGCTTGGCTCGCAACTCAGGTCACCCCTGGCTCCTGTGTATAAAAGTGGATATAAGCGAATTTGGAGCTTTTGCGAAATAAAGCTAACGTTTTATTTTCGTAAAACGCTCTTTTATGAGTAAAAGTAAAACGAAAATAAAACGTCAACATTCGTTCATGAATTTGCTAGTTTACACTACGCGAATTCAGGAAATTCGCGTGGTGAAGCATTAAAATTTTATGGAATACACGTAGAAATATTAAGGAAAACTTGTATTCCCTGATTACACGAATTCCTTGTACCATATAATAGTTATATCTATAATGTTGCCTCTTAACGCCTCTCTCTCTTAAATGTGAAAATCACTGTAATGCCCGGTTTAGAGATGCTTCACGTTAAGCGTCGATATCAGTGATGCCTTTTACTAGCACTGCCCAGGTAACAGAGGCGCTGTATGTCGCGGTGGGGTATGCCCTCGCAAACACCATCTTTGTGCTTGCGCCGGAGGGCATAATCATTGTTGACACCACCGAGACGCTGTCGTCTGCCAGGGCTATTATGACGGACTTCAGAAAACTGGTGCCAGAACAGCCAGTAAAAGCCATCATCTATACACACCAACATGGCGACCATAACACTGGAACTAAGGTATTGAAATTTGGGTATAAAATTCACATTTTATTAACGAACACTGTTTTCACTGTACACCATTTTGTCGTATTTAATGATAGAGGTATAAAATTCAGTAAGTGACGACAGAAACGAAATTTATTTTTTAATTCTTTGCTATCATTAAAAATATGTGAATATCAGTAAAACCGATTTAATTAATTATATAATTCGATTTTGATACAAAAAACAACTTATGATATCAATAAAGTACCAGTTTTTTTTATACAAGAAATCAAGTCATTAAATAAAACACACACACACATACACACACACACAGAGACCAGCTTCTTACAGAAGTAGGGGATGTTGCAGTCGTTCGTTGAAAGTATGTGCGTGTGTACGTTTTTAGGTAGCAAAATCCTAACTACTCCCAGCTTTTGAGACTGAGTGTCTTGAAATTTTTTTGGAAGGTAGAGGACACAAGTACCTAACTGGCTATCACTTGTTGTGGGCATTTCGTTTAAAATTGGCAAAAATATTGGCCGAAAACCAAATTTCTTTTAAACGTATCTCCCGGGGTTTTAAAGGAAACATTTAAAAATTTCGGTGAAAGACATCAGTGCCCCTGAGTGTTACATTTTTTTGGCGATTCCCCAAAAATTGACGGAATATATTGGTGAAAAACTATTTTGCCCCCTAAAATCTAATTAATTAACTCCATAAAAATAGCCTTGCTTTCTTGAAATAACTACCTGCATGGCTGTTACTTTTTGATGACTGGCCAAAATATTGACGAAAAAAAAAAAACAATTTCTGACTAAAATTTTAAGTAATATTGGATTATATAAATCTTACCGTCTTAAAATAGTGCATCAAATAGGAAGGCCGAAATTCGTATCTGCTGAATTTCTATTTTTACTGATTGTTAAAAAATTGTCGGAGATATTGGTGTAAAACCGATTTCTTGCCAAAATGTTTATTTGATATTACCCTCTTGAAATTTTGTAATTATAAGTAAAGGTAGCAAGCATTGAAGTTTTTGCATTTAAAGAAAAAGGGCATAGTGCTTAAATGGCTATTACTTGTTTCCAAGATTCGCCAAAAATCAACGGAAATATTGGCAAAAAAATCTAATTTTCAGAAATACGTATTTCCTTCTAGGATTTTATTGGGAAAGTCGTTAAATTTGGATGGAAGGTAAGGGCCATACTAGTCCAGCTGCTTATTGCTTTTTTTGACGATTCGCCAAACGTTGGCGGATATATTGAAAAAAAACTCAAATTCTTTTCATAAAATCTCAACTGTCGCCAGGGAAATAAGCTACTGATTTGAAATTTACGCAAACGTAGCAGGGATAGCTACCTATTTGTTGTAAAAATCAGCAAAATCCGAAGCCAAATATTCTTAAAATTTTACTTTAAAATAGCAGCCATTGTTACTTACCAATTTCCAACTAAAATCTTAACTAACGCTGATCTTTTCAATGGAAAAGTCCAAAAATTTGATAGAAGGCAGGGCAAACGTGTCTATCTGGCTATTTCTTCTCTTTTTTGCGATGGGCCTAAGTTTAAGGGACTATTAACGAAAAATCTTTTTTTTTTCGTAAAATCTTAACCGACACTAAGGAAATAGCTCTAATGTCTTTAAATGTTGAGTGAACGTAATGGGCATTACGACCTACCTTGCCTTTCTGGGTGGAAAAAAATTGATGGCAGAGAAAGAGCCTTAGTGTGTTGAAATTTTAGTTAAAGACAGCGTCAATATTTCTTCGTTGTTGCTGTTTTTTGTGATTCGAAAAAAAAAAGGCGGAAATATTGGTGAAAAACAAATTTCGCATTCCATTCTTCACTGACGGGAAGGATGCAATCTCTCTTACTGTCTTAGAACTGTCGGTACCGCTCATTAGTATCTGTCTTTTTTACTACTATTTTTGTGATTTGAAAAAAAAATGGCCAAAATTGGTCAAACCATTTCCTCATTAAAATCTTAAACTAACGCTAAGGATATGATCTTACTGTCTTAAAATTTGGAATAATAGAAGCGGACATCAGTGCCTACTTGCTTATGGTTGTTTGCATAAAACCCCTCATATATCGGAGAACAACAATTTGTTAGTAAGATCTCAGCTGACGCCAGGTATATAGATTTTCTGTCTTGAAAATTTAATTAGCACTTGACAAGCCTTTGGCTTGCAAGGGTCATATGAATTTGTGCGAGCAAAATTCGTCCTTTTTTCCTTCTTGACAGTTTTTCCGATTTTTTTGTCTTCTTCTTCTCTGACAATATGGGCCCTACGACCATGAAACTTGGGACTTACGAAGGGCTTGATCTGAACATGTGCATGTCACTTTTTATTTTCGTCTTTGATTTCGTTTTCTTTGTTAAAACGCCATGTGAAAAGAGTGTATTTTTTGCAAATAAATGCGTAGCATTAAACGACAGCACAGAATACACATTTGCTTAGTGAGCTTTGTGCGAGCTCTCATTGCGTAAATAGATAACAAGGCGTATGCCTGATCAGGCAATAAAACTTTAAGTCAACAACAACCAAACACTGCTCGGCTTAAAAGACGTATTCAAGCTGTGCTGTTTGCAATATATTATTCAAGAAATAACCCATTGAAGAAAGTATTTTTGCGTTTTAATTTTTGTCAAGTGTTTAACATTTCGCTAGCGGAATGAGCTACTAGTTAAAGGTAGCGCACATTAGTACCTACTTGACTATTACTTTTATGCGTGATTCATCAAAATTTCGTTCAAATATTGAAGATGAAAAAGATTTTAGTAATATCATAACTGGTGCCAGGGAGAAAGTCTTACGAACTTGAAAGTTTGGCTAATGGTAGCGAACATCGGTCCTTACCTGGTTATTATTTTGTTTTGGTGATGCGCCAAAATATTCCCGAAGAATTTTTTTCAGTAAAATCTTAACTGAGGCCATATAACTGGTGTTTCTGTCTTGAATTTTGGGTGAACGGTAGCGGTCGTAAGTACCTCACCGTTACTTTTTTATATTCGCATAAATATATATTTATATTTATATTAACCAATTTTCTTAAAAAACATAAAAACGTCCCGTTAGGATTTAGTGAAAACACCATAAAATATCCCACTGGCTGATATTATTTATTTATTTATTTATTTATTTTTTTTGCAGTTTGTAAAAAGATAATAGAAATATTGAAAAAGGACTTTTTATTAAGATCTTAACTGACACAAGGACATAGTTTTATTGCCTTTAAAGGCAGCAGACATTACTCCCTACGCGGCTATCACAAAAATTGGCAGATACAGTCTCGATAAACCATTCTGACAGACGCCAGGTACATAGCTTCACTGTCTTGACGTTTTGGATAAAGGTTATACTTATTTGTCCTAAATCATGACATCAGAATTCGTGAGCTGGGGCATTGTCCATACACAATCTTGCTTCAAGATTTATTGTTTTTTTTCTAATGCAACTATTAATTATTGTCATGAATAATTTTATTAATGATGTCATCAAGTATTGGGCTGAATATGCGAAATCAGGAATTGTTTTATTGATACAATTACAAAACTTTTTGACATAAAGAATTGAATACTGATTAAATGATTCGCAATTTCTTGATGCCCTCAATACCCAGATAGCAACAGGTGATTTCAGAATCTGAAATATTGATATCGAATACTGTAGTTTGACTAATATTTAATTTATCATGCTAAAAAATAATTTTGTTATTAAATCTTTAATTATTGATATGTTGTTATCTAAAATAATATTCATTGGTATTTAAAATACAGGAATAAAAATGAAAACGTAATTCAATTGCTGCAAGTGTTTTTTAATCAAGACACAATTTAATATGTGAGCAATTTATTAATTTTAACATTTTTAATTCTTCAGGAGTTTATTGATGGTCAAGAAATCATTCCAGATATTTGGTCTCATCATTCATTAATTGATGAATTAAGCGAATTTGTTACGATAACTGGACCAGTGGCATATACAAGAGCAATCCGCCAATTCGGTATTCTGCTAAACAAGGAACTGCCACATTTCGTGAATGCCGGAATAGGGCTGAAATACAGCCTCGACCCCTCACGCAATGCATCGCCTTTGCTGCTACCTAATAAATTGTTGAGGCTGGAAGAGCTGGATGTCGTGTTAGCAGGTGAATTACTCGGTTGAACTGTTTGTTTAGAAGGCTTCCTGCTGTGTTGTTTTCTTCATTTAATTTCGTTCTTCCACAACTGTTCTTTTTTAATTTTTAATTTTCTTCCTTTCCATTCACTTTTCTTTTTTTGATTACACCCTTATTATACCTACTTTGCATTGTTTTCCTTGTTTATTCATTCTGATGTCCTATTTTTTTGCGGTTTCAGGACTCAGTATCAGATTGATGCACATTCCAGGAGAAACAGATGATCACTTGGGTGTATGGATACCAAGTATGCAGGCTTTTTTGTGTGGAGACAACTTGTATAAAACATTTCCAAATGTGTATGCGATTCGAGGAACACCTGTACGCAGTTCTTTGAAATGGGTTGCCTCTTTAGATAAAATTCGCATACTGAAGCCAGAATATTTACTAATGAGTCACTCACGCCCATTAATCGGACCCGATGTTGTTTATGAAGTTCTCACAACATATAGGGATGCTATACAGTTAGTTCATGACCAGACCATTCGCTTTATCAACCATGGTTATCATAGAGATGAAATCGCTAAGATAATTACAATACCACCACAAATGGCCCGCCATCAGTATTTGCAGCAGTTTTATGGAACTGTTGAGTGGTCGTCAAAGGCCGTATTTGATGGGTAAGTATTTTTCTACGAGTAGAACACTTTCATGGTGGAAGACAAGCTTTAACAAACAAACTCAAATCGTTTTTCTCAACTGTAGAAAAAACAAACACGTTCTCTGTATGAGAACACAAGAGTAGAAATGCGTGCCAATAGCTAGGTTCTGAGGGACCCGCGTGGGTAAAAAGGAGCCATTTCTGTATGTATGAGGCACTTGAGTGCTTCTCTTATAATAGCGATAGTCCACGGTCTGATCTGCTTTTGTGCTCTATTCGCGCACAAAATGAAAGGAATTTTTCAGGCCGTTAATTCATCGGTCGTTTGCCCCATACCTCTGCAATGAAATGCTAATTGTACTTCAGCGTCTGTCCGATTCTGTTCAGATTTGCAGGAAATCTGTCAGGTGCTCTTATAGTAGGACTGTTCTTAGTCTGCTGATTGCGTCGAAATTTGACGTTAACATGTCTAAACCGCTATTCTCTCACATTTCTTTCTAAATAGTTTTAAATTTGGCAGCAATGATGTTTTTCTTAACCGTCTTATTCTCAATTCTTAATGTATAAGGCAAGATGCATGCTTAACATACGTAACAACTAACAGTTAATGAAATTCTAGTTCATATATGTATATATGAACTAGAATTCCATTGAATAAATTCCGCACCAGAACACCTGTTGGGTACATTATGATATTACCAGGTCATGTATCAGATGTAGTGTGACTGCGGCTCTGCACGCGGCTCTAGTAGTGGGTATGATTACCCTGTAGCTCAAAAACTTGTCTGGCCCGCCTAGGCATGGAATTTAGGAGAACCGTTTACTGAAAGAAGAGTCACGTTGACCCATTCTTCTCGGAGCAATCGCCTTAGGTCTTGCAGTGTATAGTGTGGCAATTGGCGTTCTGTAACAAGCTTTCTCATCATGTTTGATGGGATTGAGGTTTAGCGACTTGGCTGGCCACACCATACGTTCAGTTCCCTGTTGGTTCAGGATTTGGTCAATCAACACCGCCCTGTGTGGACGAGCGTTGTCGTCGGCCAACACAAACCGACCTGCGCCAACTGCCGTTGTTAAGGGCCGCACCTGGTGCTCCAGGATTTCATCTCGGTATCGCCGAGCTGTTAGCGAACCATCAACAACAACAGCTCAGATTTTAAATTGCGGGTAATGACATCTCACACCATGACTGACCCGCAACCGTACAGTTCTTGGCGTCTAAGAAACCTTTGATCGTATCGACTCTCAGCACGCCTTCGCAACACGTGTGACGCACAGTTACCAGGATGCAGGTAAAAACATGCCTCGTCAGCAAAGAAACATCGGTTCCACTGTCCCGTTAAGTTTTTGCTGTTCCCAACGTCTTCTTCTGATTGTGGCGACACTGATTGCTCTTGAACCAGCTCCTGTGGCTGTGATGAACTGACGGCGAATGGCATTAGCTGAAAAAATGAACAAGATGGGTCAGCATGGGTCATAAGCCGGATAGGTCAGTGTGGAACAAGATGGTCCAGGAAGGACAAGATGAGTCAGTGAGGGCAGCGATGGTTTTGAGGGGCCAAGATGGGTCATTTTGGGTCAGCATGAAGAGTGATGGGCCGGGTGAGTCAGGAAGGGCTATGATGGATAAAGATGGGTCAGATGGGTAAGGATGGGCCCAGATGGGACAGCATAACACAAAATGGGACAAGATAGGATACATGAGTCAAGATGGGCGACATGGGTCAAAATGGGCCACATGGGTCGAGACGGATAAAAATGGCTACATGGGTCAGATGGGCATGGACAGCGACGGGCTGAGATGGCGACAATTTGCTTGATGGGTCAACATGGGCCATAATGGATAAAGCTTGGCCATGATGAGACGAGATGAGCCATGATGGGTCGGATTGGGCCATAGTCAGCAGTGGGGAAAATGTGTCATTTTTTGGATACAGATAGACTTAACTCTGGTCCTCAAGACTAATCATGCCCATCTTAGCTCTTCACATGGGCAATTTTGGCCCATCTCAACATGTCTGCCCAAAATGTCCCATCTTGACCCATGTGTCCATTTTCACTTCTCTCGGCCCATGCTGACTCATGTGGCCCATTTTGACCCAAGTCGAAGCATCTTGACCCATATGGCCATCATGTCTTATCTCGGTCCGTCTTTTGTTATCTTGTCCCATCTGGGCTCCTCATGATCCATCTGAATCCATCATGGTCCACGTTCACCCATTTGGCCCAGCTTCACCCACCATGGCCCATTATGACCCGTCTGGCCCATTATTATTCATCTGGACCATCGTGACACAACGTGGCCCATCTCGTCACATCACGGCCCAACTTGACTCATGGAGGGATAGGCTGACACATCCCGCCTATCTTGGTCAATCGTGGCTTTTCTTGATCTTGACCTATCTCATCGCATCCAATCCCATGGACCTTATGAGCGAGCCTAGTGATCTTCATTCCATTGTACTGGACTTCACTGAACTTCAGTGTACTTCACTCAACCTCACTGAACTTAAAACATACACACACGCACGCACTGAAACGCTCCCAAGCATACACACTACCCTAAAACGAACACATACACGCACCAAAAGAAACGTAAGCACACTGTAACACACCCGTTTGTAAGCGATTTTGGATAGCTGTGCGGATTATCAGCCGGTCTTCTCTTCGTGTTGTGGCTCGTGGTCTTCCTGACCGTGGCAGATCGGTAACGTCGTTCGTCAGCTGGAACTTCTGCCCTAGACGAGTGACTGTCGGCTTAGCAATTCCAAAGCGTCGTGCAATTGTTTCTACTGTCTGAACATTTTGAACTTGCTTCACATAAGTGAACTTGCTTTATGAAGGTCACATGTATTCAGCATTGTTATTTTAAATCTTTTATTTCTTTTCATTATTGTTGTTATAATTTCCTGTTTAATTTTTGTTTACGTTTGTAGCCCCTTGAGCTAATGTTGAGAAGGGGCTCTAGAAATGTAGCAATTATTAATACTGATAAAAAAGTGATATCCATATGCAAGAATGCCCGAGGTATTGCTGGTTGACACGTTAGAAACAGTATACAGCGTATTATGGCTTGTGCAGTGACATTTTCTGCCACAGCGTCGTGGCACTGAAATCTGCAGGCCGCAGTCACACTACATCTCATATATGATATGGCAATTGACAATGTATCCGACAGGTGTTCTGGTGCAGAATTTATGACGCAATGTGTATTATTTTGAAATTTGATAGGTATTTAGGATGGTTCTCAGGATATGCAGAGGATCTGTGGCCTCTTTCCCCGACAGCACAAGCAGAAAAGACAATAAAATATGCTGGTGGAGAAAATGTTCTTCTTAGAAAAGCAACATGTGCGACGAAAAAGGGAGACTACCAGTGGGCTTTAGAATTAGCATCGATGGTTTACAAACTAAATAGCAGCAATGAAGAGGCGTTGTTTTTACGGACAGAAGCACTGAAAGGGCTTGCAGGGGAGATGAGCAGTTCTAATGGGCGAAACTACTATTTAACGTCAGTTCTTGAAGATCACAAGGTGTTTAAACTGAAGGCAAACCCGTTGACAAAGTTCGCTCACCATATCAAATTAGAAAAATTAATGAAATCATTAGCATATTGGGTGGATGGGAGAAAATGTGGTGGTGTTGATCTAAAGTTGTTATTCAATGTGTCAGATACGCTTGATCTCTTTTTGCTCCATCTTCGTAACGGTATCATTGAGGTGAAGGCCGTAAAGGAGCAGCCAACTATTTTCAGAGCAATGGTTGTTCTCCAAAGCACAGTGTTAAGAGAAGTACTAAGTCATGTCAAACCGTCCAGTTATTTATATGATGCTAATGATGTTAAGATTATTGGCGAGAAAGTATTTGTGAAATCGTTCTTTGGCTGTCTCGACCGCCAGATTTAGTAACCTTTTACAGAGATATTTAAAAATAGCAAAGAAGGAAACGACAGCTTGAGGCATGTTTATCAACTTTTGAATATGTGCATCGGTTCCTAACAAATAACTGGAACATTTTCATAAACAGATAAGAGAAATAGAAATAATTAGAATTAGAAAATAGTAACAATTTTTAAAACTATTTTAAAACATCTATTACATCTAAGTTTATTCTGAAGCAGATAATATATACGAACTAAATTAAATCGCGATTCTTAAATTTATGAAAACAGTCACTTAAGATGGATCGTGAAACACAAAATATATCAATCATATTTTTAAACTGATATATTTCATTTCGATTAATGCAACTGAAGATGAATTTTAATAAAACTAATCTAATGTCTGCAGTGAGAAAATGCCTTGAAATGCTAAATGTGACGTTTATGTACGACTGAGACTGAGTTCAGTTGCAAGGCGTTAGTTTTTCAACAAAAAAGGCGTGGCACAGTTGACGATTGGACGTTTGAACATTTAAACTTCTCACATGCTATGTCGGCGCCTTAGTCAAGGCCTAAACGTTTTTGTTTCATGAGTACATATTATTGTTACAAAGACAACCCTCATAAAAAGTGAAAACCAGTAATCCAGTTCTAACAGAGTTAATGATGTTTCAAAAGAGTTTCTTTTTTACTGGAAAAAACACCATTTTACTGTGAAAACATAATAACACTTTTTGTTGTCCCATGACTTCACTAATGCATTTTGATTAATCCCACAATAAAATACTCCTTACGTGATGTCCTTTGTCGACCTGTGACGTCATCATCTTCAAAATTTAAATGTGAGCTGTTTTGAAAACGGTTGCTTCTTCAACTTTGGAGCACAACACCTTATAAGAGTACTTTTTAATGTTACTTTTTACTATTTTGTCAAGTTTTAATGCAGGATTTAATGCACAGGAGACTTTGCAATAGAAAATGAGCATGAGAGATTAAAATGTAATTTTACGGACCTATAACACGCTCAGCCACTAGTCTAGCATATAGGACCACGAAGTTCCTGCATGAGGCCAAAGCAATCGCAGTTCAGTTATATTCGCCTTAGCTTCAGCATAGCTCAGACTATTTAATACTGCAATAACAAATGCATTGCCCCAGGTATACTGACCAACTCAAAGCGCAACGCATGGCGGTTTAAATTGTTGACTTTCTGTTGGAAAGGCTTGAACGATGATGTAACAGGTATCTTTATTTCATAACTTCATAAAATTTAAGTTGTGTGTTTAATCGGTATGACTGCAAATTAAAGTTTCCATTAGGCTTTAGCATAGAAGTTCTACGGCGACATAGGCTACAGGCATAGTGTGGACTCTGTCGACCCTCTGTCTGTTCGTAGATTGTCCAGCAATCCGACGGTCTGTAGGCACTGTGAACTATAATCTAATGCTACCTCAATACATTATGCATTGGATCGCAAGGCAATTTTATGGAGCTATGGCCCACTGGGAGGGAAGGGACGGGCGTGTTATTAACATTGACAATTTGTCATTTCGCTAATTTGATGATTGACAATTTTTTCACCTCAGCAGTAGAGAGGAAAGGGACAACTGGATATATCCAAAAGTCTCTGAGACAACTGGATATATCTAAAAGTCTCCTTTACAATCTCGGATCTCCCCCCCCGGGTCAGAAAAAATGGCAAAATTGACTGTTTTTTTCTTGGCCAGATTTTTTTCTTGAACAGATTTTTTTTTATTTGATAGCCCATACCTCAACATTCATAGATCATCACTCATACAACAACAACGATTTTTGGATTTCGTTTCATATCAGTTTGTGGTCCTGATAAGGACCGTTAGTGTTTGTTTTGTTTTGTCACGTGACAGAGAGGTGCTGTACCTGTCTGCAGTTCTGCTAATATAGATTCAAAGTGAGTCTGGTTGTTTGGAAACTTTTACCACAGGGGCAATGGACTTGAATAATCTCCATGCCCACAGCACAGACTTCCATATGTGCCTTCCTCTGCTGTAGAATTGTAGAGTGTCACAGAAGGGACAACTCATTTTTAAAGGCGCAGGTTGTTCTATGGCTTCCACTGTCGGCTGCGTCTAAAAAACTCTGCCAGCATCTCTCAAACGCCCTTAGTTGAGACTTCATCAGCTTGTAGAATATATTCATCCCGGGGAGAGAGTCCATGCTTATTCTGAAGTCGCCGCTCAGAAATTAACAGATCGATGGGTGCATGGCTGTAAAGCGCGCAGTGATAATGGCAAAGGAGCAGAGCTGCACTTATATATAGGGATGATGGCTGTAGGCCTGTGTGAACAGTACAGCCAGATGCTAATGCTATTAGACAGCTGTGTAACCCCATCAATGGTTTCAAAATACCATTACTGATGTTGCCAGCATTCCGACATTAGAACATTCCTACGATCCCACGATAGAATATCTTGAGTTGACTCACAATAGCATGAGTGAACCTGTTTACTACTATGTTAAGTACTATGTTAAGCTTAGTGACCCCGACCCCCCTCCTAATTTGATAGTTTTGCATAGTTATCCGTTTCAGACAATTCTGAGTAACTCTGGTTTTTCAACCTACCGCCCCCTGCCTAATTTGAGGTTTTTGCATATTTATCTCTTTCAGGCAATTCTGAACAACTTTGGTTTTTCGACCTACCGACCCCCTCCCCCAGAAAAGAATTTGCTATATAAGCGAGCGCAAACCAGTCAGAACATCACTAATTGTCAGTCAGTCAATCTAATTACTCTCAGTAGCTACCAAGAGGTGAATGTTCTAAAGAATTTAATTTGCCGACTTATTTTCTACTCCTACAGCTGCGGATACCTTCCACAAGCATCGTACTGGGCTTATTACAAGAAAAATCCTTCCTATTCACCATGTTTGTGGTGTGATGCTGTTATACGGTATTGGCCTACATCATATCACAGTCAGGAGTGTCCGAAGAGACCGTATAGAAACAGCCAACACTGGGATGCAATACGATTCCGTTGCAGTAATCAGAATGAAGGATATTGTGAATGATTTAGGTGGAGGATCAGGACATATATTCTAACATAATAGTTGCATTAACCAAAGACAATATTCCTGATGAATATTGTCTTGTTTGATGAACAATACCCATGTTGGCTAGCTGCACAATTCTTTTAAAAATGATGCTTTTATGGAGGATGAGACTACTAGGAGAAGAACTGCAGCTACTACTACGATTACTACACAAAACACACCGGTTACAACTGTGAGTACGGTAGCTACTGAAGGAGTTACTAATGCAAGTCCTGCTACTGAAAGCACTTCAACTGCGGCAGATGTGGAAGTGAAAAGGAAGAGAAAGAGAAGCTTAAGAACACAAATGAAAGGAGAACCTATTACTAAATTGAAAGCACGTCATGCACATCATTATCACTTCCCTCTCTTAATGGCAAATGATGAAAATTATAGCTTTTATGCATATATATATATATATATATATATATATATATATATATATATATATATATATATATATATATATATATATATATATATATATATATATATATATATATATATATATATATTGATAGAGATATTGATAATGAATTATTAAATGCATTCAAGGATTTGTTCAACAAGTCTGATGAGCATGAACATCAAGGATCTTGATGGCTGTTGGATAAGATTCTTCAGATTAAAGTTCATAAGGCTACCTTAGAAGCCTTGCAAGCATCCAGTTACATTAAGTTGCCAAAGAAGATAAAGAATACTAAAGGTGTTATCAATATCAAGAACACAGAAAACAAGTGCTTCCTATGGTCTATATTAGTTCATCTTCATCCGATGCATGGTTCCAACACCAATTCATCAAATTCCTAAATTTGAGAATGTTTTACTTCGGGAAATCAAGTTGTAGCACCCATCCACACAAGTCGCATGAGTCAACATGAGAGTGACACTGAAATCAACTTACTACTCATCAGTGACAACGAGAAGAGTCATTATTGCCTGATTAAAAACTTTAGTCGACTCATGAATTATCACATAAAACATCATGGTAAAACGTTTTACTGCATGGGTTTATACGACAAGACCTTTTGGACAAACATCGTGAAGTTTGTGGGAAACATGGAGAACAGCGATTATCGTTTCTAGATGATACAATTATTTGATTCAAGGGCATTGCGAAACAACAAAAGACAGCCTTTGTCATTTATGCTGTCTTTTAATGCTGAAAAGAAAAACAGGAGGGTCATCTTTACCAACATTACAGCGAATATGCGAAGTGTGCTCCTGGGCTTTACCGTAGAGATGATGCTGTCCGGTATATGTTGGATGAATGTAATCGCATTGTGAATCGATTGAACCACTCAAAACCCATTGAAATTACTGCCGAGGATAAAAAACAGTTTGTTCAAGCTACTCAGTGTTGCAATTGCCATGAGATAATTGGAGTGGATCGTGTGCGAGATCATGATCACATCAGTTTAAAATACCGCGGAGCAGCTAATAGTGAATTCAACCTACAGTTTCGCTTAAGAAAGGATCAACAAGGAACGTGGGATTCATTCATCATCCCTGTCCTATTCCACAATCTACGAGGATATGACAGTCATCTTCTTATAGAGAATCTAGGACAATTCAAAGAGTTGAAGCTTCAGTCATTTTCACCAATGTTATCAAGTACATTGCGATTATCATGGGCAATCTCAAATTCATCGACCCCTACCAATTCATGGCAGCATCCTTGAAAAAAGTAGTAGCAAACTTAGCGGCTGAAGGCAAAGATAAGTTTCAGAATATGACTGCTCATGTGCGTGACAATCAGCAGCAAGAGTTAGTTTTGAAGAGAAGGAGTATATACAGTCAGAACCAGGATTGAAATTTAAACCTACGAAAAGTTGATTCCCGATCTCAGTGACAGGAAAAAGTATGTAGTACATTATCGAAATTTGCAGCAATGTGTATCTCTTGGATTGAAAGTGACAAAGGCCCATCCAGCCATAATGTTCCAGCAGAGTAAATAGTTAATTAAATGCATAGATGTCAACCCAGAGAAGAGAAAAGTTGCAAAAAACCCGTTTGAAAAAGACTTCACAAATTGGTGAACAACGCCATATTTGACAAAACCATTGAAAATGTGAGGAAACGAACCAATGTAGAATTGGTTTACAATGCGAAACGTTTTAAAAAGGTGGTGACTAAGCCTACCTTTCACATTTTCAATGAAGACTTGACAGTAGTACACTGCCTCAAATCAGATCTGTTGTTGAACAAGCCCTTTTGGTTTGGGCTTACTAGTCTAGATCTATGATTACCACTACAATTACTTGAAGAAGTATCCAGAGGCAAAACTGTTGTTCAGTGACACAGACAGTTTGTGCTATTACGTACCTACCAGAGACATTTACAAAGATGTGCAACAGGACAGTCATTCTTTTGATACAAGTGATTATTCAAAGGATCATTTCCTGCATTCCAGTACTCATTGAGGAGTTTGTAGGGCTTTGACCTAAGATGTACAGTTTGTTGTATGGTGAACAAGAGAAACATACTGCTAAGGGCATTACGCTTGTCTGTCAGAGGCGAATGACACATGCTACAAGAATAGTTTATTCAGGGAAGAGCAGTCGTATGCTGTCGGAAACATTATTCGGAATTCGGAAACATCAAATTTTTTCAGAGACGATTGAGATGTTTGGTCTGTCACTATTTGATGACAAGCGCTATGTATTAGGTGATGTTTTACCACGTTAGCTCAAGAGTAAACATGTCTGCAGTGCGTGAACAGCAATTAATATCTACGGTAACAGAGTGATGTGTATAAATGCTGTGGCATTTAGAAGATGGTTCAGTAGAACTCATTTATCATCATGAATTCATACGTGAAACTATCTCTAGATCACTTGGGTGAACGGACGATCTGCTATTGTATAACTTACATTATCCTATCTACTGAAGATCAAGTCAATAGCAGGATTTCATCTGCAAGTCTCAGAAGATCTTAGTGTGAAAGTCATCGAACGAGACGGTGAACGCTGCACACAATTTCAACAGTACCGGATGCAATGATTTCATCACCTTCAGTGAAAAACATTGGAGTCAAGTTTTTGAGGCTTGGCATGAACTTGAAACTTAGCTAACTAACCAAATAGACATCTACAATTGATACGTGGTTCAAAGAAAATTGACTTAACGCCTAATCTAAAACTATGAAAGATTTAAATGAACTGACATTATCAAACCATGTTGATGTGAGAGTGATTGGATTGAATCAATGTAATGTCAGTTTTCATAACATTTACAAACGGGATTATAACATTTATGATACTTATATCAATTTAAGTTCTTGTGAGTGGGCTAATATTTTACATGTATGATCATAATATGTATATGAAATTTTCTTGTTTTATTCTCAAAAATTGTAGTTCTCAATAAGTACAAATATTTTTGATGTTCAATAAAATAAGAAAACACAAATAGTGCTTTTCAACTTTTTATTTCTTTCTCAAACAATACTTGACTATAATACATAACTGCCAAAACACTTTTCTATCACTACCATATGATATATGATAGAAGGTTTACGAGTAAGTTAACAGGCAGGAATTCTATATTAAGAATAAAAAAATATGAAAATGAAAAGGTGGGTTTACGGGTGAATTAACACCTCGCCAGGGACCCTTTCTTAAGAATTAAAAAATAGGAAATTGAAAAGATGGGTTAGGGGTGAATTAACACCTCGCCAGGGACCTTCTAGTTCAATGATTTACGGGTGAATTAACACCGAGCCAGGGACCTTATTAGAATGATATGACACCAGTGTAACATTAGTAACTACTTACAAAATATACATTGTTGGATAAATATATCACTAAAATATAAGTTTAATAGAACAATGGTTTACAATGTCTATATGCAAAGTCTTTGAATACAAAATTTTCATCACTTCTTTTTAATACAAGTACAATATCAAACACACTCTGATCTCGAGCTCTGTGCAATATATAATATACACAATAAAACTAAAAGTATTGGAAATGGGCTATTGTAATGGTATGGAATTATATGCATACTCATTACTTATAAAACTTTTTAAAATGATTATCTATAGGTGCAAGTCCATAAGAGTCGAAATATTTCACAACTTTGTCAAGGTACACTGCTACCCAGTGTTCGCCAGGTTCGTCATGATTGTTTGTGTTGTAATTGCTGTAATGCTGCCAGTTGTTTCACAGGGATCACTCCATGGAATAAGTCTTTTGTCATTATATCATGGGTCAATATGGTATCTATCTGCTTCATATTCAATAATTTCATTGATAATCAAATTGAATATTACGATTTGCACATATTTCAATGATGTTGTCAAATTCAGTATAGACTATGACATTAACTGTATTTTGCAAAGCAATGGCAAAATTAATGTCTAGCCGCAAGTTTCCATGCTTGATAAGGGCGTAATGGTTATTGCCATCACGATCAGGTGTTAAGTTGAATGAAAATAAAGCATTAGCTCTAGGCCAATCTTCCCGTTTTATGATGGAGTTTTTGTCACCATTCAGTTTGGTGACAAAAAGATGTGTAAAGAGTTTTAAAAGCGTCAGGATATTTTTTCTCATTAATGTTAAGCTTGAGAGGTTTGGATAGGATAGGTTCACAATCAGTGTAAAGTGGCATATAATTAATATCAAAGTGTTCAAAATTGCATAAATTTCTCAACACTGTCCCAGCAAAGGGTTCATTATGAACCATTCCAATGACAAGACGTTTTGGCAATTGACCCAAAAGATGTTTTCTTTCACAAAAGATTCCAACAGGAATGGCTAAAATTACATTCTTTTCTGGTAATAGGAAACCTGACAGGAGTTTTCATCAATGCATCTGTATGTCCTAGCTGAATACCTGGACTACCCTCACTTTGCAACGATTAAAAATGCATCTCCCACTTGTACCTCAAAGGTATCATATGCAGCCATTAATACATAATCATCTTTTTGCCTATGTAAACCCAATTTCATACACATGCCATTGAAAAGATAACGATTCTGCTCAAACAAATCTACTCTTGAGGTACCTGTACGCATAAACTCACGGCTTAGACGCGTAGTGTAAACCATTATTTCCTACTTCAAGTATTTCAGCACCATCACCATTTACATGAAAACCTGTTATATAATTTTAATAATGATTAGCTAATTTCACTGCATTGGAATTCATCGATCCAGCAGCAGCTTTATAGATGAGACGCTCAAAATTGAGACTTTCTTCCGAGTTAAGAATGAGGTGAGAAATGATGCTAGTGGAAGCATGGGAATTGTTACTGTGTGAAATTAATCGATCATTCAGAAACAATTCAATATTGGACCATAAACCATTAAACAAATCATTGATGGATGATACGCTATCATCTACACCACAAACTGTTCCATCAAGCTTTACAATGCTACATACAATATCAGTCTACTCTTCTTTAAATCTAAATATTCTCCTGTACCAGCAGGAACATAAAATTCTATTGGAGCACCATCTCTAATGGCAGTGACAAGTTGATAGTCTACACTATAACTTTTTTCTACAGCAGTTTTAGTTTGGGGTATGTGAAACCATTCCAATGGGGAAAGACTGCATTCACAAGAACCATCATGGATGACTGACATTTTTTCTTTTTCCGACGTATATCTTTCGATGTTGCCCCTTTCACTTTCTTTCGCCGTCTAACATCTTTCGTTGGTGTACTTCGCCTATCAATAGCCCCAACAATCTTTTGAGCTACACGACCAGTTATGTCTTTAACCACATTTTTGCAGCATTTTTAAGATGTGGTGCAACAATTTTAGCTCCTTCCTTAATGAGTGAAATGAAACAGTATTACCTGTGTCATCCTTAATATTCATTTCTTTCATGTCCAATTTTGATGTGTTAACAGGTACGTAATGAGGTTCACCGTTAGTTTTCATAATAATATCACCATTATGACCTTCAAGGGAACAGAAAGTAGCAAAGAAACTTTATAATTTTCAATTCATTATGTCTCGCAAATACTGCAGTACATATAAAGTGTATAAAATCCATGTTCTACATTTGTTTGATGTACAGTTTGTTTATACCATTTATCTGGTATAAATCCTAAAATCTCAGTTAATCCAGTAGAAAAGACAATATCATAACTATTTTTCAAAATAAGAGAAACCCTTCGTCTAATTTTACTTTAATCGAATAGAGTTTGCGTTAATGAATCTTTGTAATTTTTCATTTATTGTAGTACACATTTCAGGTATGGATCTATAGTAAGCATATGACACGCGTCATCCACACTGCCTGCATGATCTACATTGCTGTCTACTACTTCCCCTTGACCACAAGCTATTACACACCTTATTTTACAGGAATGTGATTTTTATTTTCATTTTCTTGACAACAATACCATAACTCATTAGACAATGTTATAAATTTCTCCATCCTTCCTTAAGCTGTCTTCGTTGGCGCTGTTTTATCTATTTTGCAATATCTTCACGAGTTGTGTTTTTGTCAAAAACAGTTTTTGGAATATTAGTGTCTACCATTTCCTGAATAAACTGCTTCCAGCCTTGTGGTTGTATTTGTCGTTCTTTTCTTCTTGTAGCAACCAATGCTTCTTTCAGTGAATAAATAATGTTGGATACAATAATGTAGGAATTTTCAATGTCTTGTATCATGTTTCTTAAGTTCTGCCAAAAGTTGTATTACTTTCGCATGATATATAGGTTGAAAATGGTTTAGAAATGTTAACTTTGACTGGTAACTTTTCTCATTTTTCTGCATTAGCTGATGCAGCAGACTTCAGTTGTTGTTATGATTGCATTGTTCGTAAATGGCGACCAAGAAGTTGAAACATTTTCATTGTTAGTTTCACGATTTTGTTTCTTTTTTAAACGTTTCTTCACTTTAACTTTAATGCTATCATTTGAAGGTTGCCTTGATTAAAAATTTTCTATATTCTGATTCAGGAATAAGGACCATTTTCAATGCATGCTTCATTTTAATAATAATTGAGCTAATAATGGAAGTGGAATTCCTGTAATGGTTCCAATAGATCCACCTTTTTGATTAATCAACGTCTTTTTATGCATAAGCGAAATTTTCTTATCAGCCAATTGTCGAATGATGTGTTGTTCACGCTTTAATTTTTTTTATACATATGTGACCTCAATGGTAGATGCCCATGCAATATATTCAAATATATTTCAAATAAGCTGGATAATGCATCTTTTGCAGCTTGCTTCAATAAGAATTTGCTTGAATTAGTCTAGACATCTTGACGTCCAGTAGCAGACTATTGTATTCTTCTTCATACACTATTTTATTCACATAAACATAATTTATGTCATTTGGTAGAATTCCTGTGCGAACAACTTATTTTCTGTCTTTGGTTTTAAATAAATAAATAACCATGAGGTTTGCTTGTAGCCTCTGGTGTGCCTCAGTGAGAAATCTGGATACATTTGCGAGCCAGTGTACTAATCTGATGACTATCCCTTTGAATTTTTAAGAGAATAATGTGACGTGTATTTACACTAATATTACATATTTCCTTTCCATGGCGAAATAGATAGTGCACGATGAAAATAATACTTAGATTTTTATGACTACTTCAGACACTAAGCAATCTAGTCATACCTTCGCCATTATGACATTTGTTCATGAGATCATCAATAATGAGTAAGCTATTCTGTTTTGAAGTGAAACAATTTTCAATATCCTCTTGGATATCTTGATGAAATGTCACTCCTGCCATGCCTTTGTACAAAGGTAGATCTGCAGCATAGAGTCATAAAATATGTTTAAGAAATGGTTGAATAACTTTTTGTTCAATGATTGATTTCACAAGAGACGTTTTTGTACCTGTTGGCCCAGAAACCAAACAGGTAAATGAGTGTTTCGTGGTGCTTGAATATCAGATTCCTTAACCCAACTATTAAATTTCTTTCGCCAGCCGAACCATTTGGCAAATAATTCTTTCACACCTCGTCTTTTTGTGTCTTCAAAACTTTTATTTCAATTTTATATACGGATTGAATGTCTTTTGTAACAGTTTGGGATTCTTCATAGAAATGACGATCAATGTCTTCGTCGAAGAAGTCTTCGACACAATATAAGCGTATTCCTTGCTTCTTACAGCGATGTGTGGCAATGAACACTTCTTGTGTCCATTTTATATGGTAATCTCTTTGAAATGCATATTTCATGTGTGAAAGGCGAACATGTTAACCAATGTTAGCTTATAGGGTTTGACTGTTTCTTTGATTTAAATTTGAATTTATCAATATACATTTGTTTCCGCACTTTGTGTTTGATAGTATCTACCGTTGATAATCCATTTGGTAAAGATCCATGAGGTTTATGATTATAATTTAGACTAAGTCTTGCAAAATATCTGTATACCGATACGTTTGCCGATGTAGAAAATAGCGATATATCACTACTTTAAGAGAACGCATAGCTGTTTTAGCAAAGTTGGCTTTCGTCTCATTCTTAGTAATATATACAGAGTGCCTTCTTCAGAAATTGCTGTACCCGTCTATTCTTAAATCCTATTCCATTATCTAACCTCAATGTTCTAGGTCTTCTTGATGTTTCTTGATTTCTTGAAAAATCTCTTGAATGACACTCGTGTTACTTTTGTTTTACCCACAAATGTTTGGAGAATACATCAATGACAATAAGTAGAAAGTGGTTGTTTTCATTGTTAGGTACATCTGTCAAGTCCACATTCCTCACATCATCAATACCACGGGTAATGATACTTTATCGTTCAAATCTGTGTCTAAAATGGTTGAAGTACACTAAAGGCATCTTGGTTTTGTAACCACTTTTTCACTTTGGAGTATGTTACATGTTGTTTTTTTTGTTCCAGTAGTTTGTATAACTTATTAGGTCCTGCAAATGATCCAGAGATACCAGGTTTAAAGCAAGTATTGGCTATGTAGTCTTTCCACGTTGCTATATTAACTTGAAATGAAAACAACCATTCACATAGCAAAACTTTTCTTCACATGCAAATACGAATAAGTTTACGAATAAAAAATTATGTTATGCACTACCATACTTGTAAACTTTAATGCTCTTGAAACATTTTACAAATGTCTATGTTCACTTCAGTTTGTCCATTATTGAAGGTGATAAGCTTAGATATATCCGTTGACAGTGAAACATTATCATCATATCATCATATCATCGTATTTCTTGGTAATTCAGTTCTTCACACTCACTCAGAAAAGATTGGATGAAACGATTTTTTGGAATTATCCTTCCAACAGCTTCCAAGTGTTTTTGCATTTTCTTCACTTCCAAAATAGGGAAGCTTTGAAAACACAAAGTTAGTATAGTTCACTTTGAAGACATCATCCAATGTCTCTATGCGTCCGTGAAGAAGGGGTTGAGATGCTGACATGGTTTACTGTTCTATAAGGTAATGTGTCAACTCATCCACCACGCAAGAGTACACTGCTACATCAGTACGAACAAAGTAAAAGGCAGAATCAAAATCAAAGTCCTCTGCATCTTCTATTCCAGTTTCACAACACTGTTCAATAAACCTGGTATGCTATTTAATTCTGTTAAGGCTGTAGTGCGCCAAGTACCAAAAGGCATCTAAGTGCCAAAGATGTTCTTTCTCAAATCCAAAGCGAAATAATTCATCAATCATGAAGTCCGCATAAATTCCTTTAAAAATAACATCCATGTTCACAATATACAAACATGTCTTTATTGTTTAGTCTCTACAGAATATATGTGGTTATGCACCTTACCCAAGAGTTCTTCGATAGTGTCACTCTTTTCTATATATAGTGGCCATTACTCTATATGCATCTCCCCAATCTTTAAAGCGTCGCATTTACCGCAAAAGTTTTCAGGTTCACATAATTTACAATTAAATCTATGGCAGAGTTAATCATCATCTTCTACATATTCTTCAAAACAGCAATATGCACATATTAATCCAAGCTGGTTCTGTAGATTTGCATTGCTCAACTCCACTTCAGCCAGTTGTTCCTCGGTCAGATTAGATTAGTTGTTTTCATCTGTTTATGCTCAGTTAACTGGACTGCTTTCCCAATCATGACATTCCGTACACGACCAACGATGTCGTGTTGACCAGCTATAAACAGTGCTTTGTAGAAATAGTTGAAACTGTGAAGGATATTGGTGATCTTCGGAAACTGTTTTTATACAAATCAATTTGTAATAGTTTGATGAACAATATTATTACAATTTTAGAACGCATTGTTTTAACTTATTGTTTTAATTGCCAAAATCCGAATAGATCTGGGACCAAAAAAGCGAATTTAAATCGAGATGTGTCACAAATTTTGACACGTTCATTATCAATATGTTTGTGTTTGGGTTATTGGTTTATGCATTCAGCATAATCAGCATAATTATGTTTTCAAGGAATCACTTGCTTAATCTGGGGCGAAATCTACTCTCTACTTTAAGCGACTCTATTGTTTCGCAAGCAATACTTTGGAAATTTTCAGGTTTGAATTCCCCAGGAGGGTTATCAATATAGGTCGGTACTCACACCGAGCGCCCAACCAATCTTGTGATTAATTGTACCGATCTGAATGGAATAAATAGGTGAAGTATTGCAAAGAACAAAATGCATAATAAATACAATGGTACATCTATTCGTAAACATACTTTGAGGGTAATTGATTGCAATAGTTTTACAAGTATTCAAACCACAAATAGAAAACAAAAATCTTCAAAAATTGGTGTTATAAATGCACAGTCAGTAAGAACCAAATCGGATATAATTGATGACTTTACCATAGTTCACAAGCCGGATATGTGTGTTACATCTCAGATATGGATGGGATCTTATGATGATCAGTTATCTCGTAGGATTGCTCCTGAAGGATATGAATTACATCACTCACCGCAATTATTTCCAAGTTAAACTACCGTCAAAAACTCGCTAAAACACTATGACTCTTTTGAGGGTATTTGTGTGTCACTAACGGTAGGCAATAAATCAACGAAGGTCGTTTCCGTCTATAAACCATCAAATTTGTCACCATACGCATTTATTGATGAATTTTCATCATATCTTGAGGATATTACCGTATGTTGGGATCACTTATATGTGGTGACTTCAATATTCACCCAACGGAAACAAACAATCCCATGTTGTACGATTTCTAGAAGTTCTGAGCTCGTCTAGTCTCACGTAACACGTGACCGCACCCACACATGAATCCGGACATGATCTGATAATTACGCGGCAAGATGTCTCTCTTCCCGGGTCCCATGCATTCGACCATTATTATCAGATCATTTTGCTGTGTTTTGTAAAATTGCATCCGCACCTCCGAACTTTGCACGTTAAAAAGGTGTCATATCGCGGTACTAGAGACAGTGGTAAAGAGCGCCTGAAACTGGATAGTTCAGAAATGGTAGCAGACATCCCAACTGATGCTGATGTCAACCTAGTTGTTAATACCCACAACAGCAAAATGTCGGAAATTTCAGATTTCCATGCACTTTTATTGGCGAAAGAAATTGTTTTGAAACTCGAACTCCCTTGGTTCTCTCAATATCTTAAACTTGCAAAACTGGAACGTCGTAGACTTGAAGAGAAATGTAAAAAGTCAGTTGATATCTCTTACCGTGTGGCATATATACGTCAGAAAAACTATACAAAACAGGCTTGAAAATACGAAAACTGGATTTTAAAATTCCGCGGTTACTGAGAATCAACATAATCAGAAGTCTCTGTTCGGACTTTTTGATAAGATCACCAAAAAAAACAACGGTGACACCTCTACCGCCTTTCACATCATATGAAGCTCTGGCAAATTCCTTTGTTAAATTTTTCAAGTAAAAATTGGTAAAATCAGAGATACTGAAAACAGTATCAATGTTCATGAGGATAACAATACAGCGCCTTAATTTTCCGCATTCCAATTTTTAACTGTCGAACAAGTTCGAAAGCTTATATTAGCTTCCCCAACCGCGTCGTGTACATTTGATCCAGTTTCAACAGACCTGTTGAAAGATTGTGTAAATGAAATTTTGCCCCTACTGACTACGATTGTCAATAAATCACTAGAATTTGGCTGCTTTCCAGATTGTTTTAAGAAAGCTGTTGTAACGCCACTGCTTAAAAAGAAAAAAGAACATGAAAATTGTATACCGGTAAGCAATTTACCGTTTCTCTCTGAGGTGCTGGAGAGAGGCGTTGCGGAGCAAATTAGCAACCATTGTGTAGAATATGACTTGGGAGAACCATTCCGAAGTGCGTGTCGAAAAGGACATAGTACTGAAACTGCTTACGTAAGGTTACCAATGACCTTTTGTTATCAATGGACAAAAAGCAAACTGTACTACTCGCACTGCTAGATCTTAGTGCAGCATTTGATACTGTACAGTGCGTGGCTCCAGTATCAATTTGGCATAGCGAGAACTGCATTGGACTGGTTTATATCGCATTTAAATAACCACGGGCAGCAAGTAGTGATTGGTACCTCCCTGTCAGCTCCGACATAACTTACAATGGGAGTACCACAAGGGACTTGGTCCCCTGTTATATATACGCGCGGCGTAGGGACCTTAATCCTGCGATTACAAATTGTGTACCACTTATTCACAGATGATGACCAGCTGTATCGTGCCTTACTCCCAAACTCCCCGTCGTCGCAACACTGTCGGATATAGAGCACTGTATAGAACACGTTTCCAAATGGCTGTTGAAGCTCAATGAAAGCAAACTGAGTTCATTATATTTGGCACATCAAAACAGAGAGAAAAAATGGAATATGACTCAATTGCTATAAATGGGGAAAATATTTGTGCATCGAAAGTTGTTCGAGATTTGGTTGTTTAACTAGACTGTATACTTAAAAAGAATGTTTTATTCCTAGGAAAAAGTTGCTACCTACACATCTGTCCGCTGAAATCCGTTGGAAGATACCTGACATACGACGCAACTAAAACATTGGTCCATGCTTTCATACTCTATAAGTTAGACTATTGCAACTGCATCCTGTATGGAATTACAAATGAACTCCTGGGTAATTTGCAGCGCATTCAGAATTGGGCTACCCGTCTAATCAGGGACAAACGAAACCAATATAGGATACCCTCAAAGAATTGCATTGGCTACCATTACGCCAGAGAATCAACTGTAAAATTGTATTTATTACCTTCAAATATCTTCAAAGGAATGGCCCCGTATATGTATCGGAACTGCTGATACGCAATGAACACCCACGTAACCTACGATCGTCGGATGGCAATTTGCTCAAGATTCCCAGAATGTCTCTTAAATCTGTTAGAGACCGCTTATTAAGTGCAGCGGCACCAATAACCTCTAATGGGCTTCCTTTCCAAATCAGAAGCGCTGACACAGTAGCCCTTTTTAAGAAGCAATTTAAATTCCACTTATTTGCAAAGCATACTGTTCATTTTTAACTGGTTTTAGTTATATAAAACATCTATAAATGAATGAATGGCTGAACGTCTGATCAAGTAAAAGACTGGATGTCGGTGATGACGCCTCACATAATATGCTTTTTATTTGTAGAATTACGTCCAGCTGCGTTGCCTATTCCTTATCATTGAAGTTGATGTAGTAAGTATAATTTTTCCCTTCAAATTTGGAGCTGCGTACAAAGCTGACATAGCGCTTGTCGTTGAACGTAATCACTTCTAAACGCTTTTATTTTATCACATACAGTTTGAAGTTAATCATGCGCAGCTTCATTCATGCGCAGTTATCATTCACTCTCTTCCAGAGAGAAGCAGAGAATCCCATCCAGTTTTCATTTCGTTTGAATCGACCAAAGTGTCAACCATGAACTGCTACACTTAAGGTAGCGTTGATCTTGAAATTAGGGAGGGGGGTAAAAAAATAAAAAAAATGATCAGGACTACGTGATAGGCAAAAATATTCCATGATCACAAATTCTGCCCCAGGAGGGGGGGGGGGGGGTCAGAAGGTAAAAAAACCCAAAAATGTTCAGAATTGCTTGAAACGTCTAAATATGCTAAAATCACAATTTCTGACCTATGGGTTCCAAAGCACAGCCAAGGCTAGGGGGTGGAGTCTATTTCAGATTTGTTCCAATTTTAAGTGTCCATTGTCATAATGTATTGTAACTGTATAAAGGATCTCATCCCTTCATATTTCAAGGTTGCTAAATAGGCTCCGAGAGCCTTTTAAAACACACTGAAGCGTGATTTAAATCTCGATTTATGACAAAGAAAGTAGCTTACTCAGACGTTTACTTTGAAGATATCTATAGATTGAAATCACTCATCTTCCCTTGTTAAGCAAATCGCTTATTTCACCGTTGCATGTTTTACAAGACACAGTAAGCACGTCTCAGAAAGATAGCTGCAACCATGCTTTCTTTTACAATGAAACCGATTGCATACTTTTTTATATTTCAAACGGGAAGATTGATCTAGAGGATATGCTTTATTTTCTTTCGACTTAACACCTGATCATGATGGTGATGATCATTATGCTCTTATCAAACATGGAAACCTGCGGCTAGAGATGAATTTTGCCAATACTTTACAACATGCTGATTTTGGCAACATTATTGAAATAAGTGCGAATCGCAGTATTCACTTTGATTATCAATCATGAACACGAAGCATATAGATGCCATATTCACACATAATGTCATGACAAAGAGTGTTTCCTATGGATCAACTACTAGCATTACAGCAAGGAGCCTATGCCATCAACACCGATGATTATAACGAGCCTGGTGAACACTGAGTTGCCGTGTACTTTGATGAAGTTGTGAAATATTTTGACTTTTATTGACTTAGAAGAATTTTAAATAAGGAGAATGTGTATAATTCAGTAACATTACAGCAACCCATTTCCAATGCGTGTGGTTTCTATTGTATGTGTTACATACATAGATGATAGCATGTTTAACATTATCGACATATTAAGAAGAAGTGATGGAGATTTTGTAGTCAAAGACTTTATCTATAGACATTTTAAACCATTACTCTATTAAAGTTATTAAATTTTTAGCTAAGGTTTTTATTTGTATTTGTATTTGTTTTCTTTGTTAAATGTTACTTGTTTAATTTATAGTTAAGTGTGTTTAAAAAAAGCTACAAAACACTCATGCTTTGTCTTTAGTCTTATTTTTATTCAACAAATCAAAATATTTACAACTGATCAACAGCAATTTAACAAATCAAGATATTTACAACTAATTCAACAGATCAAGATATCTACAACTGATTCATTTCTACATTTTGTGAAACTTTATGCCTGCATCATATTAGCCCACTTGCCAACTAAAATTGATATAAGTATCATAAATGTTATCACTTCGTTTGTAAATGCCATGAAAACTAACATAACATTGATCCAACCCAATCACTTTTACATCCACGTGGTTTGAAAGTATCAATTCGCTTAAACCTTCCATAGTCTTTATCATAGTCCCCATATCAGGCGTAAAGTCAATTCTCTTTGAACCACGAATCAATTGCACATGTTCATTTGGTTCAAAGTTCGGACTCAAGTCCTTGCCAAGCATCATACACAAACCTCCGATGTTCTGCACTGAGGGTGACGGAATCGATGCATCCGTTAAGCTAATCATATTGTTAAATCTGTATACAGCGTTCACCGTCACGTTCAAAGAAGAAATCCTGGCATTGGTAAGGATTCAAAGTAACCTTCCCCAAGGATCGATCTTCAGGATAGGATATTGTAAGTTCCACAATATGAGATTGTCAGTTCACCCAAGTGATCCAGAGATCACATTTATACTCATCAGTCAGCTGAAGTATCTCATTCACTAGGTTCATCTCTTCTTTCAGCATTTGCCATTCTTTCAAGGATACTAAATTCCCTTTTTAGTAGAATGTAACTTTCTAGTAGCTTATCTGTGATGTATTCGCGGAGGTTGATTAAGACTTGTTGTTGATACTTGGCTACTTTCACATCTTTGCTTCCATGAATGGGCAATATAATTGGCAAATCATCTTGAGACATCTTCTTTGCAAAAATTGTAAGGGTTTCTTCAGTCTTCTTACCCCTTTTGCACTTCTCATCTGGTTCAAGTTTCAAACAAGCGTTTTTACGTTTACCATTAGGTTTACGCTCCACACTTTCCCATTTGACTTTTCCATTTTAGTCTTCAGTCATCCTTTCAGATCTAACTTTAGATGTGACTTCAGACATGTTCACTCTTTCACTATAAAATGCAAAATGATTGCCATGTCTAAAAAGTAGTATTTTTATAATGACCATGAGCTAACATATTACAACGGTCACTCAACACAGAGCGTTTGTCATCGAATGGAGATGGAGTAGTCTTCGCAATCTTCTCCAAGTAAAGTTCATGATTGTAACTTTGAATGGTTTTGCCCATAGTAAGGGTGAGCTCTTCCTTGAATAAACTGTCCTTGTATTGGGAATGTTTCATTTGCCTCTGACAAGCGCGCGTAATGCCCTTCGCTATACGTTTTTCTATTCCACCATTATACTGAAACTAAATCGAATCTTCGATCGAAGTCCTACACAGGAACCCCTGTCATTCCATCCTTCTTTTTTCCTACCACTTTCTTGTTTGCAGTGGAATGTAGGAAATGCTCCTTTTGGTAATCAGTTGTATAAAAAAGATGGATCTCTTTGTAAATGTTGTTTGTGGGAGTGTCATATCACAAGCTATCTGCATCATATAGAGTATTTTTGCCTCTACATGTTTCTTCTTCATGTGATTGTGATGAAAATGGAACATGGGGGTCTTGCTAAGTACCAGAACAGTGAACCGAACCTGAATGGGTTTGCCCAACACTATATCTGATTTGAGGCAGTGTACAGCGGTTAAATCCTCATTAAAAATTTTGAATTTTTGAAATATTTGGCATTATGACCCAATTTCATATTGGATCGTTCCCTCACATTTTCCATGGTTTCACCAAAAAATGGCAGCATTGTACATTGTTTGTAAAAGTCTTTCTCAAAAGGGTTTTCTCTTCTCTGTGTTCAAAGCTATGTATTTCGCCAGCCACTTACTCTGCTGGAACATAATGATACGATGCACCTTTATCACTTTCAGTCCGAGAGACACGTACTGCTGCAAATTTCGGTAATGTACCACATACTTTTCCTTGTTGTGTAGATCGGGAATAAACTTTTCAGTAGGTTTCCGTATCATTGCAAACTTTTTTCTCAGGTTCTGACTATAGTCGGACAATTCACTCCAGCAATAGTTTTCTTCTCATGGGCTAGTGGATAGTCATTATGTAGACCATGGATTTCATCAGCGTATCCAACAGCCACCTCTAAAATGTATCCTGTTTCAGCATCTTCACTCACTTTCATATAGTCTAGAGATTCTGGATCCTCCACTCATGCAAACCCACATTCAGGCATACCCTGTGACATCGCCCAACCATAGAGCTTGTTAGCATCCAAGTGCATGATGTAATTGGAAGGTTTGGTTGGATCATAGCCTGGAACATAAGGGTTGTTGGTTTTCGCATACTAGTCCGTAATGACTGAAACACCTCCTTGCATACCTCGCTCCATCATTTGATACATGCCAATATCATCAAACAATTCCAACTGAATCTTGGTATGTTTCAGTATGTTTCAAATTTTCAAACACTTCAGCCAGCAATAAGACATCTTCTTTGAGGTACAGGTCATGATACCTCCAAAGTTCTTGCAGTGGGATATGTCCCACGCCTTTTGTGCATGTGCATAGTCCTCATCACTAATCCCTTCTTCAGTCAGTTGACTGAAGAGTTAAAAGAGTAAACGTCCAAAAGCGAGTTTTGGACTCTAAATCCGATATCAAACGATTATTTCAAACAGCAAAACAAATATTAAACTGGAAACCGGAGCCGGTGTATCCGGACAATGTCACAAAGGAAAAGTTGCCCTCTACTTTTGCAGACTATTTTGTGGACAAAATTGTCAAAATCAGTGCCGATATTGGCAGCAGCAAGTCAAACTGTCAAAGAAATAAGGGAAATTATCTGTGATGTGACATGCAATCTCAGTGAATTTCAACCGGCTACCAAAGAAGAAATTGAGAAAGCACTATCTGATTCGTCCTCAGCGACGTCAGAACTAGATCCTATTCCAACTAATCTTATTAAATCGTGCAGGGACATAGTCGTTCCCTCATTACTGCACATCGTCAATCTCTCCTTAGCCAGTGGTACAGTTCCAAAATTGATGAAAAATGCAGTTGTTAAACCGCTCTTGAAAAAGGCTAATTTGGATACAAAGAATCTTAAAAATTACCGTCCGGTCTCCAACCTCAGCTTTGCTTCAAAACTTGTGATGTGAAAAAATCGTCGCAAACAGGATCAATCAACATATTTCGCAGAATAATTTAAGTGAGCCATTTCAGTCCGCGTACAAGAGATTTCACTGTATAGAAACTGCACTTCTGTGCGTGCATAGTGATATCGCCGCTGCAATCCAGCATAGGAAATTGTGTGCTCTTGTTTTGCTTGACTTGAGTGCCGCCTTTGACACCATAAATCACAGAATTCTCCTAAATCGTCTAACACAAAGATATGGAATTCATGAATCAGCTCTAAAGTGGATTACATCTTACCTAAGCAATAGATCGCAAACCATTATCGTGAACGGTATTCACTCCGCACCATCTTCGCTAACGACTGGAGTGCATCAGGGCAGTGTTCTTGGACAGCTACTGTTTACCATGTATGTTGCACCGGTGGGTGACATTATTAGACGCCACGGTTTGTCGTTTCATTTTTATGCAGATGACACGCAACTCTATGTGTTTTTAATAGCAGCTCTATGGCACAGGCAAGATCCATTCTTGAACGTTGTATACAAGATATAAAACTGTGGATGATGTCGAACTATCTCAAGCTAAACGACGATAAGACCGAAATTATTGTTATTGGTTCACCCCAAAGTACGCGTCAAATACCCTCGTTTGAGATCCGTGTTGGAAATAGTGAAATTGCTAGTAGTACGTCAGCAAAAAATCTTGGAGTTATTTTTGATTACAATCTATCCATGAAGGAGTTTGTTACCTCAAAGTGTCAAAATGCCATTATCAACCTTAGAGCTATTTCAAAAATTCGCAAATATCTTGACTACGATACTACTCGAACACTAATGCAAGCATTGGTTATCTCCAAGCTAGACTATGCCAACAGTTTGTTATTTGGAGTGAACAAATCTCTCCTTCAAAAAATCCGAAGAATACAAAATTCTGCAGCGCGTGTTATTGCTGAACTAAAACGATCGGATCACATAACACCGACGTTAATATCTTTACATTGGTTGCCGGTTGAAGCTCGTATTTGATTTAAGATTTTTCTAATATGTTTTAAATGTGTCCGACGTGAAGGACCACAGTATCTCTGCGATCGTCTAGTGCCATATGAACCATCCAGATCTCTTCGTTCATCTAGTCAATTGCTACTGAAAGTTCCCCGGTCGCGTTCGCGTTTTGGTGACTGCAGTTTTGCTGTTTACGCGCCTAAACTTTGGGATGATCTTCCGCTTGAAATTCGTCAGAATACATCACGAATGACTTTTAGATCTCAACTCAAAACCCATCTTTTTAAATTGTTTTATTAATATTATATTGTATTTTTTATCTCTTTTCTACATTTATACATTATATTCACTATTTATTATTGCCATTTTATGTTATATATTAGTTATGTTCATGTTATTTTCACGTTCTTTGTCTCGCCTCAGGGCTTTAATTAGAAATGGCGCCATACAAGAAATATGTAATAATAATAATAATAATAATAATAATAATAATAATAATAATAATAATAATAATAATAATAATAATAATAATAATAATAATAATAATAATAATAATAACGTGTTCTTGCAGTGGAAACTTCGCTTCTACAAACTTGGAGCGTTCATCAAATTAGTCATAAAGATATACACCCTTTCTAAGAAGTAAATCTTGCTGCTGACTGTCGTACACATAAACAGTCATATCCTTACGCTTGCCTTTACCTTCAGCCCTGAATTGGTAAGAATGATTGAATTTGAAACTACATAGGTAAACGCAATGTGCAAGACTTTTCATAAGAAGGTGGCTATCATATCCTCACAGATTGTGGAATAGCATAGGGATGAGCTGCTCCACGGTATTTTCAACCGATGTGATCATCATCTCGCACACGATCCACTCCCATTAACTCATGACAAATTTAACAATGTATAGCTTCAACAAATTACTTTTCATCCTCAGGATACGCTCACGTTCATACATCGTGCATTGTAGAAACATGTTAACAGCATCATTTTCACGGTAAAGCCTTGGCTCACGATGCTCATGACTCATTGACAACGGCATACGCAAAACTAGTGGGTTTGTGATGCTGGTAACGATCACCCTCCTGTTTCTCTGTACAACATTCAAAATCAGCATAAATGACAAAGGGTATTTTTTTTGCTGTTTTGCGATACTCTTAAACTGGATAGGCGTATTCTTTGGAAACGTAGCAGTTGTGCTCCATGCTTCCCACAGATTTCAGCATGTTTATCCAACAAATCTTGCCTAATGAAGCAGTGTAGACAATTCAATAATGTCTCTTTTCGTTATCGCTAATAAGTAGTAAGTCAATCTGAGTGTCACTGTCATGTCGACTGATGTAGATGGGTCTGACAACCTCATTTACCCTGCCGAAGACATTGATGGACATGTTATTGACCTTTTCAAATTTAGGAATATTTGATTATATTGGTGTTGAAAATGTCATACCTTCTACATTCATCTCTTGTTCTAACGGTTGATACTTCGATGCTAAATTTGCATTACCATGCATGGGGTGTAGATGAGCTAATGTTGGCTATAGGAAGCACTTGTTTTCTGTGTTCTTTATGTTAATGACACCTTTGGCAACTCAATGAAGATGGAGGCCCACAAAAGGTCTAATGAAGCAGTATGGACTTCAGTCTGAACAGTTTTAACCAGCATTCATTAAGGTCCTCTTGACGCTCATGTTCATCAAACTTACTGAACAGATCCTTGCATGCATTTGGTAAATCTTCGTTAATGTCCCTTTGATGAAACGCTTTAAACTTCTGAGTGCTGATATAGCTGGTACCCATACGTTCGGTTAACTACCCCTCTTCATTCATTACATTTTCTTGAACTGAGCTTTAATGTTGATGTACCATTTCATACCATTGTGTAATTTATCTATCAAATGTTGTTTGATACGACTCTCCTGCTGTCACATTTCTTGTAGCAAGTCAGATTCATTCTCAGGTTGGAAAATTTCTTGTGCGCGTCCACCAAGACTTGTTCTTCTACCTCTGCCAACTTGTACTGCATTCTTTTTTCCTTTGCAGGAAAAATGGTTCATCATTTTTTCTTTTTGCGGGTTTTTCACACGTATGACTTACATTCTCATCAAAGACATCATAGCAAACAGGGCAAACCCATAATCCATGTCCTCTGAGATGAACCACCTTTGGTTTACAAAAGTGTTTCCGCAATTCAGAGCTAGGCCACACTGTGTTGCAAAATACACTCAAAAGTTCATCACATCTCATTTCCATGCTCGTCACTGCCTTGTTACCAACAACATCTAGAAAGCAAATGCATTTCTACTTCACTTCACCCCTTCAAGTAGTTCACAGATGCCTCTAAATGAGAGATGATCAAGGATTATAAGCTGCATTTGACGTAGATATACACATCTCTACTTTTTTGACAATATGCACATTGTTGCACCCCACTCGTTAGATATACATTACTCAATTTATGTGCACAGTGTAAACAACAGTAGTGAAAGCATCCTACTGTAAATGCTCAGTTCCGTCCTGTATGACTATCACATATGAAACACTTTCAATTCAAATATATTTCACTCTGCTTAGCCAATTCCGGATATTTATCTTTTTCTTGTGTCCTTGGTACTCCCATGATAAGTATAATGCGAAAAAGAAAAGCGTACTGATACTCTCCTCGTTCTATGAATCGTAGTACCTTTTTTATTTCTCTCCAATAATTTAACCAGATATCTTCTGAAATATACCAATCTCCCATCTATCAGTTGGTGTTCAGTCACATATAGTCGCAAATTAGTCATACACCTGATGGCAGCTGCTTCTGCCACATCATCCCCATCCTCAGCTATGTCCTTATCATCCTTTTCCTCCGTTAAATCAATCACATCAATCAATTCCTGTCCTCCCTTACACCTCCTAATGTTTCTTTCCATGCATATATATTCTCCATTATCAGTCTCTACATTGTGTTGATTCATAGTTAGTATGTAAAGTTAATGTTGTGATATAATCTTAATGGTAGCAATAACAATCGTTGCACCACGTAGCAGAGGTTGATATTCATTCAAGTCTTGATCTGAAAAAAACTTATTAAACACTTCTTTAAAAAGTCTTATAAAAATAAGATAGTACCTTTTTATGAGAAATTCTCTTCTGCTGCTCTTCTCAAGCTTTCACACTTGATTCGTTGTTCTGCTCTTCTTCATGTTTCACATGTGTATTTAATTTCCCACTTGGTTCACCTTTTGATTGTGCTGCTGAACCCTTTTTTCGCTTCTTTGATGTTGTAGATGTTGTAACTTCCGTAAGTTCCGTAATACCCGTAGGTGCTGTAGGTTCTGTTGGCCCCGTAGATAATGTAGATCTCGTCTCTTTAAATAACTGTTCAGCTAACCATATAGGATATTCACTACTTTCCGAATCAGGTGCATTTGCAATAGATGACGCAAAGTCGTAGCTAGAGCTGAAACGGATCCTGAGAACAGTACACGTGTACACGAGGGCTTAGGATCCGTGTACACGGAACTACACGGACAATAAAACTACGGCAGGTGTAGGAAAAAATGGCACCGGAAAAATGGCACCGGCAAAAATGGCACTGGAAAAAATTGCACCGGAAAAAAATGGCACTTTTGAACAGACGGAAAAATGGCACTTTTTTAAAAGTTATACAAACAACTCGATACACATTTACGTTAGCAAGTGATGAATTTTTAAGTAAATGTGTAATAGTATTAGGAAATGTGTAATCAGTATTACTCACTGGGGTTCCTTTATGGTCCTTTAGCCTTACCCCGAACGTTTCCCGGACGTATCCACAGGGTTCGTTTCCCCTTAACTCTGGACATTTCTGTGATATATGTCTTATATAAACGCATGAATATCGCAGTGTTTTACTCAGAAATGCCAAAATTTTATGGTGAACAGTTAAAATGGAAATAATCCAGTGAAAATTTAAATTATATAAATCGTACGCAGTATACTTGAAGAGAACATTTTTATCTAAACTATGGACCTTGCAATAAATAAATGATAAATAAAAATTAAGTGAAATTAAATTTACAATTTTATGTAAAATATGTAATAGGCAAGACTTTTCTATTGTTAAAGTATGAAGTGAAGTAAATAAAATATTAGAAAATGTTAGAAACAAAGGTGCCATTTTTTTCATTGTTTCAAAAGTGCCATTTTTTCCGGTGCCATTTTTTCCGGATACCACAAAGGCAGTGTATGCAGTAAAATGTTAACGCTGAATCACTAATGGCTGTTTTTGTCAGCTGTCTTTTCAAAGAATTCCCAAACCCAAGAACGTATTTTTTTGCCATGTTTCTTTTTGAAATTTTATGCAATGTTAAATACACGAGTACACTGAAGACACCGTGTCCATAGCGTGCACCGTGTAATTACAATGCACGATGTGAAAGACAGTGCGTCGGATCAATAAGTACACGGGGAGGGGCGTGCTGTTTTGATACAGCGCCACAGCCATCACATTGGTTTCGTTTCGCTCAGAGCTCATGAAGCAGTTCGTGTATCGTGTAACAGGTTTTTGATCAGTGTAATGGCGAGACACTACACGGTACCGTGTACACGAGAATCCGCCATCAGCTCTAGTTGTAGCTCACTTGTAAGTCTTCACCTTCCATTTTAGTTAAAACATAAAGTTATGTTAAACATTGTAGCAAAAAAGATGTTTGCAATCAGTAGTTCTGGTAGTGATGAATAATGAATTAACTGCATTTACATACCGGAGGAAGGGAGGGGGTGGACGATAATAACAGGTTTGAGGGGCTGAAGTGGATGATAATAACAAGTTTGAAAGGGGGTGGACGATAATAACAGGTCTGAGGGGCTCACCTCATGATATCAGTGTTTTCTACCATTTATGCCAACCCTATCCAGAACAGACTGTCTGTTCTGGATACATTATACAGAACAGGCGATACAGAACAGACCTCTTACCCCTACTGCTAACGATTTCACAAAGTAGTCAAAAGCTTTAAAATATACGGTTTTGATTACATCGTTTATATCGGAACTTTTTTTCGCGATGTTGAAAATGAAAAGCACCCTTTCGATTATCTAATCATTGGGTAAAAACGATTTTTTAGCTGTTAAATATGACTTAATGCATTAAACTGACCATCATAATCTTAGAATATAAGGAAACGCTATTTAACACTTGACAAGTCTTTGACTTGGTCAAGGTTTATATTTGTGTGGCCAGCCGTTAGGCTATTTTTTCTTGACAGTAAAAATTCATTTTCTTGTCTCAGCTTCTTCTCTGACACTAGAGGCCCTGGAACCACAAAACTTTGTTTTTATGCAGAAATTGACCTGAGGGTGTGCATTCCGACGTTTTTGCGTATACGATTTCGTTTTCATGCCTAAAGCACCATGCAAACACAGCTGATTTTAGACTAAATAAATACAGCGCATTTAAAAGCAAAGTAACGGTTGAGCAAAACAGCACAGCCTAAGGGTGTTACGCGAGCTCTACCCGCATAGAGAAAAAGTGCTAGTCCGTTCAATCAATAAAGCTGTTGAGCCAACATAACCAAGCAGATGAATCTTATAGACCGCATACGTGCTGCGCCATAAGCTCTGTACTTAGATGTATTACAGACTATGCTGCTTGTAAAAGACTTCATGTTGATCAAGTAATAATTAGCCGTTCAAAGAAATATTTTTAACTTGTAATGTTTGTCAAGTGTTGAAGATTTCGCTTGCTAAATCCGGTTCCAGTTTTCACTATTGCAAATCTTTCTGAACATTGTTGGTGAAAAAGCTGCTGCCTTCATATCTTTTAAAGATTTTGTCGTCAGCATTTTCTTTGCCTCCTGTTCTTTCTCAACCAGACTTTGTGGCAGGTTTTAACATGGTGCAAGTGTCATTAACCTATTGCATATGAATTATTCGTTATTCTTGAAATAAAAATAAACGTCATTACAATTCGTTTTCTTTCTCTTTTAGGCTTTTGTGAAAGCTTGAGAAAACTTTGTTGCTACTTATTAAACGTTGGATTTTTTATGTTCAAATGGCATAGCATAGCCATAGCATAGCATGGAGTTGCTAGGTTATCTATCCGAAACAAATGGACATATTTTATAATAATAACATCCTATTTCTTACAAAGATATTTAAAATGAGAATTCATTATGCCATGGTCAGTTTTCTGCTTACTCTCAGACACTACAGGGTTAGAAAACAACAACTGTGTAAAAAATGCTGCAGATATGAAATCTGCCAAACCGTACATTAATCCCAAGAAAGAAGTTTGACAACTGCAATTTGCACCAAACCTCCTTCAAAAGGATATATCATATTTTAGTATATCTACCCTGAGAAATGAGACTGAAGACATTTTTATAGATTTTTGCACACTACATATACTGAGCCGTTGATACTGGCCCTGGGTGCAGCGTTACTAACGCCCGATCAGTCATACGTGTAATTCTCACGTCACGTGCCATAGGATCACAGATGGTTGTTCTGCTAATTCCAACTGCACGCTACAATTTATGCTCCAGATGTGCTTAGTTGACGCTCAGATTCAGATTTGTTAAAATGTTTGCCTGGATTCAGACTTTGAAAATGATGAGTACCCAACCTAATGAACATTTTTGCGTTTATGTGGTTTGAAACATTTCATTTAATATTTTTTTCAATGTATGACCCTTTTGCAGTTCTCAAAAAGATGGAAGAAAAGATGGTTTATGCACGGTCATTATGTTCTTCAATCCTTTTTTAAAACTAACTAGAAGTTATCACTGTCGAGTAGTAATATACCAGAACCCCGGAATTAAGAACCACTTGCGGGACTGGCCATAAGTGGTCTTAATTCCGGGTGGTCTTAATTGCAGGGTTCCGAGTAAAATAGGCCGGTATGGGCACATGATGAAATAAATGATAGTGTGATGCGTACGACCAGTAATAACAGGAAAGAAACACGGTTTTGGCCTCTTTGATTTTTATTCAGAAATCACTGGGTCTTTTACACAACTAAAATTTTTACTTAAATCAATAATTAACATACGAAATGACAATTAGTTAAATCATACTCAACTCTTCTGTCTCTAATCATGCCCTTAAGCTGATCATCCTTCAGGAACTATATAATCTGCCATTTGAAACTTGTTAATTACATGGAAATCATTCTTTTAATCTGCTTTCATTTACAAAAAGTGTCCAGTTTAGACTGCTTGGTAGAACACTTGGATTTTACAACAGCGGTTTGCAACTCCATTTCGATACTGACAATTTCTGATAAGAAGCCAAAATTTTTATGCAAGCAGAGAAGCTTAAACTGTTCAACGTGGCCCAATGCCTCACTCACTCTATTATTTGCATAACACTACTGCCATTGATATCTTCTGTTTGACTAATCCTCTTATACCCATTTTTATTATGAAACGGAAATTACAGAAACTACAAAGCAAAGCTTTTGATATGTGACATCCCAGTAAACATTTTGAAGTCTATATACAGTTCAACCTCAGTCTGGACAAACCTCGATACATCGGACATCTTACTAAATCGGACACCTTTTTTCAGTCCCGTTTAAATGTCCATAGATTTGTGTATTAACGAAACCTTGGAAAAGCAGAATCTCGGAATTTCGAATACCGGACAACATTTCCAGTCCCAAATTAAGGTTTTGCTGTATAAAAATATTCCAAATATTCAAAGAATGTGAAAACTCAGAAATGAAAAGACCTTGCTACAGATCAAACACGGAACAATTCGGCAGTGCATGCTTGGTTTCCAAGTGTTCGTGGTCAATACTTACCGGTTTCAGGCCCCATTTTGTAAGAAAAGGCGTTGGATTTTGCAAAGCAATTAGGAATGTCTTATTTAAAAAATCCGTAAAAAAAACTTAAAATATCGTACAAATATTGCCAGTCCCACCACTATCCGGTTTTCCGAGGTTTCACTGTATTTCAGAGTGCAAAATGGTTCAAGCAAACCGCAACATTAAATATGGTTGTGATATGGTTGTGATTGGTCAACCCAATAGATCAAAGTGTAATCAGCATCTTTGACTAGAAATTAGCCGAGCTGCGTTGTTCAGACGTTGCTTTTGGTCGCAACCAAAATACCACTTTCTATGACGTTTAATCAAAATCTTCAGTGCAGTTTTAGAGAAGGAAACAGACATAAACTATGCCAGAAGATGGACTTTATTCCGACTTCCATTTGCAACTTATTCGCGACGTCCATTGGACGTTCATCCAACGTCGGCAGTTTGGATTTGCAAAAAAATGATGTTTTTCAAAGTTTCGTAATGATAGCTTTGCGATCCATATTCACAACACTATGTATTACCAAGGCCATGCTTGAGATTATCTGTGGAGAGCCATGCACTGTAGATAACCACATGAGACAAGAACGATCTCCTGGGAGGGCGCAGCCCATTTGCATGCGTGGCTTTTACTGGCCCTAATCCGTACATAACACTGTCGTCATTTAAAAATCACCAAAGCCTGAAATAGAGATTCCCATGGAGAGCACCATTTGTTTAATCAGAGTAGAAACCACAATCCGACTAAAAATCACAGCCACTTATATCCTACTGTCATGTGTACACGTGCAGACAGAGCAATGTATGGAACTTTCAAAATGGTAATAATAATGTGTACACGTGCAGACAGAGCAATGTATGGAACTTTCAAAATGGTAATAATAATGTGTACACGTGCAGACAGAGCAATGTATGGAACTTTCAAAATGGTAATAATAATGTCTAATTTTAAAAATGCTGTGAAATCACCAGATATCTGGAAATGAACAGTATTGCGATGAACTAAATTTAAGTAATATGACTAGCGATAATGCAAGTTTCATAAATGCCACCATTTATATAAACTCTGGTAATGTTCCACTAAATATTGAACAGACACAAAGTCAGAATTACCTAAATTCAAAAACTTTTTTACGAGATGAAGTCAATGTTTTTCATCCCGATTATTGCTGCCTGACAGTCTTTCAGAGCACGTGGTCACAGTAGTATGAAAACGCCGGTTCTGGGTCACTTGATGACGTCATACTGTCTGGAAGTGACGTCATAGCGTCTGGACCGGAAGTATTGTCTGGACCGGAAGTGACGTCATAGCGTCTGGACCGGAAGTGACGTCATCATGTCTGGACCGGAAGTGACGTCATCATGTCTGGACCGGAAGTGACGTCATCATGTCTGGACCGGAAGTCATGATAAGCGTTAGGATAGGCGCGACCATCTGTGACGTCATCCTGACGTCATACTGAGATGATGCTGTCTGGAGCGAAAGTGGTTTGGCCGAGTCAATCAACATGAAGCCAATGAACTCGACCTGTCAATCAGTGTAACCATGGCAACAGAGCCTAAAAAGGTCGACAACCCCCCCCCCCCCACCGGAAGTATTGTCTGGACCGGAAGTGACGTCATAGCGTCTGGACCGGAAGTGACGTCATCATGTCTGGACCGGAAGTCATGATAAGCGTTAGGATAGGCGCGACCATCTGTGACGTCATCCTGACGTCATACTGAGATGATGCTGTCTGGAGCGAAAGTGGTTTGGCCGAGTCAATCAACATGAAGCCAATGAACTCGACCTGTCAATCAGTGTAACCATGGCAACAGAGCCTAAAAAGGTCGACAACCCCCCCCCCTAGGACATACTATGTACCCCCCCCCTAGGACATACTATGTACCGACCCCCCCCCCCCTAGGACATACTATGTACCGACCCCCCCCCCCCAGGACATACTATGTACCGACCCCCCCCCTAGGACATACTATGTACCGACCCCCCCCCCAGGAGAGCAACAAAAATTTTTGCCGAATCAGCATGATAAAATCCTATATAAGTGTGGTGTCTCAAGGCTTAGAGACATTGTCAGACACATCATGGATAACACACCAGCTATCATCATTGATGACTTAACAGCGTTTCAAGCGAATGAATCTGTTTGCATCTGGGTAAATATGCGTGATGAAGCTGAAGCAGCTGATATTACATATGCTTTGGAGGAGGTGCTACAATTTCCAACTCAGATCACTGCAGTGAAGCCTGACGTAGTAATTACATTTATGTGGAACAACCGCATAGTAACACTGACTCAACGATACTGCAAGTGTCAAGTGTGGTTGGAATATGAGGGACAACCCCATAACTGCTGCTGATATATACTAAAATATTTCGGGCCCTTTTAAGGGCCATCCTATATTATGAAATGAAGCAAAACATGTCTGTGTGTGTGTGTGTGTGTGTGTGTGTGAGAGAGAGAATACATTTTATCACATTTCAGGTCTAGTTGGCGGATGAATACCATTTGGCGGATGAATACCATTTGGCAGACCAATTAACTTCACCGCTAGATGTCTCTGCTGTGCAGCAGTGCAGCTGTACAACTTCACAACTGTAAGTAAGACATTCATATACACAAGTAAAATTCTGCTGAGTCAGCAATTTTAACATTTTGGAACAAGTTTGAAAAGTTACACACCATATTTTGATTACATGGAAGTAGTATAAAAGCATGAGTGAAACATGTCAACTAGTCAACTAGTGATACATTCTGCTGAGTTAACACACCATTGAAGTGGTATAAAAGGAAGAGTGAAACGTATATTTTACTTCATTTCAGTTCCAGCAGTTGAAGAAGCAACAACGATGGCAACAGTCTACTGTCATGATTGTGATGTGACATTTCCATCTCTGGAAGTGTTCGTGACACATACATGCAAACCAGCTAGGTTGAAACGTGCTCATGAAGAGCTTGTTGAGCAGATTGAAGCCAAGAGACGAAAGACCGTACAAGATGGTGTTGAAAGACCTGATCCAGTCCTCTGCTGTAAATGCACCAAGATATTTTCATCTTTGGATGCATTTGAGACACATGCATGTGATGAGATGGAAAATGTGTCTCATGAAGAACAAAGAAAGAAAGAGACAGGACAAGTAGGCAGAGGCAGAAGAGTGAGTCTTGGTGAAAACGCGCAGGAAAGGCGGTTTGAGCCTGAAGATGGATCAGATTTGCTACTTGAAATGCGACAACAAGAGAACCGAATCAAGAGACATTTGCTAGAAACGTTAAACCGTGGCATGAAATGGTACATTGTCGTGCATGCACGCTTCAAGAAAATGACACCAAATGTTGAAGGTGTGATGGTAGGACAAGTGGATAATGCCTTCATCAGTAGTCCAACGTATGCAGCATACAATCCAACAGATATTGAGAAGGACTTGCCAGAAGCCTATAAAGAATTATTTACCAGGTTTGATGAACATGAGCGACAAGGTTCTGGCTGGGTGTTGGATAACATATTATTCATTGAAGTGCATACAGCTACGTCAGCACCATTGGAAGCGAGCAGTTTTATCCCACTACCGAAGAAAGTACAGAATACAAAGGCGGTGTTAAACATTCAGAATAAAGACAACAAGTGCTTCTTATGGTCTGTATTGGCTCACCTTCACCCTTCAACAAACAGTCCTTGCCGCGTGAGTCATTACACACCATTTGAGAACGAATTGAAGGTAGAAGGCATGACATTTCCAACACCGATTACAGACATTCCAAAGTTTGAAAAGGAGAATGATGTGTCCATTAACGTGTTTGGATATGAACATGATGTCGTTGTTCCCATACAACTCAGTCGAAACACCAGTGCGAGAGAAATCAACTTGCTTTTGATTAGCAATGACAAGACAAGACATTACTGCCTCATCAAGAATTTCAGCAGACTGATGGCTTATCGATCAAACCATCAGCATGCAGCATTTTATTGTTTCAACTGTCTTCATGGGTTTATGCGACAAGATCTGTTAGACAAGCATCGTGAAGTGTGTGGCAAGCATGGCGCACAACGTTTATCATTTCCCAAGGAACCCTTCATCAAGTTCAAGAATGTAGCCAAACAACAGCGAGCGCCGTTTGTCATTTATGCAGACTTTGAATGTTTCACGAAAAAGCATGAAGGAGACAAGTATCAACATCATCGTCCAAACAGCTTTGCCTACGTGGTTGTCAGCCAGTATGAGACACGTGCTCCAGTCCTGTATCGAGGCGATAATGCCGTGAAAGTCTTTTTAGACCATATGGTATATGAACGTGATCGTATTGTGCATGGTCTACAGCAGAAAAAGAAAATGGTCATGACTTGTGAAGATGAAGAGCATTATAAGAACGCCACAGATTGCTACATTTGTCATGAGCCTCTAGGAGCAGATCGTGTGAGAGATCATGATCATATCAATGGCAAATACCGCGGAGCTGCACATAATGAATGCAATTTACAATTTCGATTTCGAAAAGATCAGCAGGATGTTGAAGATTCTTTCATCATTCCTGTGTTTTTCCACAATTTACGAGGCTATGACAGCCATTTGATCATGGAAGAAATTGGAAAGTTCAAAAATGAAACCATTACAGTCATTCCCAACACCGTTGAGAAATATATTGCATTCACCATGAGCAATCTGAAATTTACAGACAGCTTTCAGTTCATGAGTACTTCTCTACAGAAGCTGGTATCCAACCTGGCAGCAGAAGGGAAAGACAATTTTTATAACATGACGTCACACATTCACGATAGTGACCAACAAGATTTACTGTTGAGAAAGGGAGTGTACCCTTATGATTACGTGGATGAGCCATCCAAGTTTGCTGAAACACAACTGCCGTCCAAAGACAAGTTTTACAGTCTACTCAGTGAAGAAGACATTAGCGATGAGGATTATGCGCATGCGCAGAAGGTGTGGGAGACATTCCACTGTACTACATTTGGTGAATACCATGACTTGTACCTGAAATCAGATGTGTTGCTGCTGGCTGACGTGTTTGAAAACTTTCGTCACGTATGTCTCAACACGTATGAATTAGATCCTGCTCACTACTATACAGCGCCAGGACTGTCGTGGGATGCCATGTTGAAAGCGACAAAGGTGAAATTGGAATTGATTAACGACATTGACATGTACCAAATGGTTGAACAAGGTCTACGTGGAGGAATATCTGTCATCACACACAAGTATGCGAAAGCAAATAACCCCTACGTAGCAGATTACGATCCCACGAAACCAACCAACTACTTGACGTACCTGGATGCAAACAACTTGTATGGCTGGGCTATGTCGCAAAGCATGCCGGAAAGTGGATTTATGTGGGTGAGCGAGCCAGAATCCATTGACTTTATGGATGTGGATGAAGATGACGAGATTGGATACATTTTAGAAGTGGATTTGGAATACCCATATTCAATTCATGATCATCATAATCACTACCCAGTGGCTCCAGAACGGAAATGTGTGAAAGTGGGAGAATTGTCAAAACATAGTCAGAAGCTACGGAAAGATCTAGACATGAAAAGCAAGCCTAGTGAAAAGCTCATTCCCAACTTGTGTGACAAGAAGAAATATGTGCTTCATTATAGAAATTTACAGCAATATGTCTCACTGGGATTGAAAGTCACGAAGGTGCATCGTGCCATCATGTTTGCACAGAGCAAATGGTTGGCAAAATACATCTCCTTGAACACAGAAAAGAGAAAGTTGGCTAAGAACCCGTTTGAGAAAGACTTCTTCAAATTGATGAACAACTCGGTGTTTGGCAAAACCATGGAAAATGTAAGAAAACGCATGAATGTGGAACTTGTTCACCAGGAAAAGCGGTTCAAGAAACTTGTGGCCAAACCTTCCTTCCACAAATTTAGAATTTTCAACGAAGATTTGACCGCGGTACATTTACGCAAAGTGGATCTGCTTCTGGATAAACCCATTCAAGTTGGGTTCACCATTCTCGACCTCAGCAAAGTGCTCATGTTCCACTTTCATTACAACTACATCATGACCAAGTATCCCGACGCCAAACTCTTGTTCAGCGACACCGACAGTCTATGTTATGACATAGAAACGGACGATATCTACAAAGACATGCAGGAAGATGCCGACTTGTTCGACACAAGTGACTATCCCCCAGATCATTTCCTGCATTCCAACGTGAACAAGAAAGTGCTTGGGAAAATGAAAGATGAGACGGCGGGCATTCCCATTGAAGAGTTTGTTGGACTTCGGCCGAAAATGTATAGTATGATATATGGTGGGAAAGAAAAACGTACGGCTAAAGGCATCACTCGCGCGTGTCAAAGACGGATGAAACATCAGCAGTATAGAGACAGTTTGTTCAACCAAACGCAAACGATGACTACAGGGCACATCATTCGAAGTCATGACCACCAGATTTTCTCGGAGAAGTTGAGGAAAGTGGCTCTCTCTCCCTTTGATGATAAGCGATATGTGATGAGTGATGGCTATTCCACTTTGGCGCATGGGCATTACAGTATATAAGGGGGAGACACTTCAACTTTAGAGTCAGTTGAGGTGTGAACACTGAAGCGTCAACATGAAAAGATCTGCACCAACGGATATGGATACTCTAGCAGATACGGTGAAAGACATGAAAGTGAAACATCCTGATACTACCATTAAGAAATTAAAAGTGGAGATAGCACCAACACCACAGTCGTGGGATGGAATGCTTTCTCTAGGCAATGGAAAGTATATCAAGATTATGAAACAAAGTAATGAAGGTGTGGTGAACATTCGCAAATACCTCAGAGATGAGGGGACTGGAAAAAACCGTCCAACGAAAAAGGGAATTTTGCTGACAATACCTGAATGGAAAATGCTGAAGAAGCAGGTGAAAGAAGTGGATAAAAGGCTTCGCAGACAAGACGACAAGTCATAACAAGGTAAAAACATGAATGCACTCATGCTGAACGGTGGTGTTTACCTTACTGTCAATGAGAGGAATGAAGTGATACTAGATTCTAAGACAAGTTATCATCGGTTTAAACCTGAAGTGTGGAAAGACTTTAAAAACATACCGCTTGAAGCTGGGTTTAAACGCAGACTTGAAAATAAAGTGGAAGTGACGGTGGCTGAATATGATTCTAACATACGTGTAGAAATCTGTAGAAATCTTTTACAGGATTATCCAGAGGATTATAAGGGAGTTGTGCCAGATACACCATATACAGATTTGATCATCTTTGATATCAAGAACTGGCGCGCAGTCTTACGATTCCTAGAAGTGATACAACATCCACTCTTCGCCATCTTGCGAGCATAAAAAACGTCTTTGCAGACAAGGAGACAGCTCATAGTTCATCTGACTGCTGGACGAGATGGAAGACTTTTTAACGGAATATAAACCAATTACGCATGGGTTCTCATATCTGAGAAACGAATATGATGACATTGTGCTAAGACATTTTGGACAGTATCTCGTCCTATCACTTGATGACCAATCCGTGTTGAAAGACCATCTAGAGAAGTTCAGGATACCTGGCTTTCTCCTGACAGTCTCAAATGAATTAGAAGTGCGTGTGACTGAGAACTGCTTAGACGTGTTTATACAATTTCGCCAATATGACGAGCTTACAGAAAACTATGATTACATCACCCTCAACACAGTGGAATGGAACGCGTTGTTGCAAGCATTGGATTGGAAAGAACCTAACGCTTGAATTCAAAGAAACAGAAATATGGCTTATGCGGGGCACCAAATCCATTGAGCTGACACAACCTATGCGTGTGATGGACTTAGAAGAAGGATATGAACTGAAACTGTCTGAACATGTAACTGTTAAAGTGATAAAGTTTGGTGATGTGTGTTATGTGAGCTTTCATAGCATTTACAAACATGGATGTAATGTCTATGATACCTATATCAATTTAGATTCTAATGAATGGTATTCATTGATGAATGTATTGAAAAATGAATGTGTTTGTAAATAAAAAGTTTGTAAATAGTGTAAATAGACTTTGTAGTTAAGAGTTTGTAGTTAAGAATTTTGTAAATAGTGTAAATAGTGTAAATAAAAGTTTGTAAATAGTGTAAATAGAATTTGTAGTTAAGAATTTGTAAATAGTGTAAATAGCGTTTGTAGTTAAGAGTTTGTAAATAGTGTTTGTAAACTTTGTAAATAGTGTTTGTAAACTTTGTAAATAGTGTTTGTAGTTAAGAATTTGTAAATAGAACACAATAAACAAGACAGTTGTTTGAAACTTGATTTGTTTTATTTAACAACAACAACTTAACTAATATAACAACAACAACAACTTAACTAATATAACAACAACAACTTAACTAATATAACAACAACAACAACAACTTAACTAATATAACAACAACAACTTAACTAATATAACAACAACAACATTAATAAAACAATGGTTTATAATGTCTATATACAAAATCCTTTACAATAAAATCACCATCCTTTCTTTTTAATATATTCACAATATCAAACATACTCTGACCTCGAGCTCTATGCAATATATAATATACACAATAAAAACCACATGACGATGATATTGGCGTTTGTAATGAGATAGAATTATACATATAGTCATTTCTTAAAAACATGTCTAAACGATCATCGAGAGGGAACAGTCCATAAGAGTCAAAATATTCCACAGGGTCTTTATCATAATACACTGCCATCCAATGTTCTCCTGGTTCATCTTGATCGTCTGTGTTGATCACATAGGCGCCGCGTTGTAAAAACGGTAACTGGTCCATGGCAAACACGCCTTGAAACAAGTCTTTGGTCATGACATCATGACTCAATATGGCATCAATCTGCTTCGTGTTCATGACTGGTAGTCGAATTGGATGCTGCGATTGGCACTGATCTCAATAATGTTGTCAAATTCAGCATAGACAATGACATTGATTGTAGGTTGCAAAGCCCTAGCAAAGTTCATTTCTAGCCGCAAATTCCCATGCTTGATCAGGGGGAAATGATCATCACCATCATAATCCGGTGTTAAGTCAAACGAAAATAAAGCATAAACTCTAGGCCAATCTTCCCGTTTTATAATGGAACTTTTCTCACCATTCAACCGATCAAACGATTTGTAAAGCGTTTCAAAAGCGTTCAGGTATTTGTTCTGTGTAATGTCAAGCTTGAGAGGTTTGGATAGAACTGGTTCACCATCCGTGTACAGTTGCATATAGTCCAGATTAAAATGATCAAAATTGTATGGATTCCTCAATACTGATCCACCAAAAGCTTCATTATGAACCAGACCAATGACAATACGATTTGGTAATTGACCCAAAAAGATGTTATCTTTCACAAAAGACTGAAATCCTGCTGGAATGGCCAAGACTTTACATTCTTTTCTAGTGATGATGATCTTGGCAGGACTTTTCATCAATGCATCTGCATGTCCTAACTGAATACCTGGACTCACCCTCACTTTGCGAATGGTTAAAAATGCCTCTTTCACTTCTACCTTATAGGTATTATTTACAGCCATCAATACATAGTCATCTTTTTGTCTATGGAAACGCAATTTCAAACTGATGCCATTCGGAAGATAACGATCCTGCTCAAACAAATCTATCCTTAAACCACCTGCGAGCATAACATCACGGCTAAGACGAGTATGCAAATAACGATGATGTAAGCCATTATTGCCTTGCTCAGCCAAGTCACCACCGTCGGCATTGACATGAAACCCGGATACATATTGTTCATGATTAGGTCTTTTCACCTCATGACTATTCATTGACCCAGCAGTATCCTTGTACATGAGACGCATAGAGCGCTCAGAATGCAGACTTTCTTCCGAATCATGGATGAGATGAGAGATAATGCTGGTATAACCATGAGTATTGTTGCTATGCGAAACCAAACGATCATTCAGAAACAATTCAATATTAGACCATAACCCATTAAACACATCATTGATGCAAGAGACATTATCATCTGCGCCACACGCTGTTCCATCAGCCTTTAGAATGCGACATACAATATGAAGTTTGCTGTTCTTTAAATCCAGATATTCTTCTGTACTCGCAGGAATGTAGAATTCTATTGGAGCGCCTTCTCTAATGCTTGTAAGTGGTTGATAGTCAACATTATAACTTTTCTCTACAGCAGTTTGCGTTGGTGGTACGTGAAACCATTCCAATGGAGAAAGACTACATTCACACGAATGATTATGAATGAGAGACATTTTTTTTTTCTTTAAAAGATATCTTTGCGATATTTTGATGTTATCCGTCTGGCTGTTTTTCGTCTTCTGGCACGTTTCGTCGGTTGCATACGCTTTTGTTCACCAAACACACGTTCTGCTACTCGACCCGTCACATCTTTCGCGACATTCTTTGCAGCCTTCTTAAGATGTGGCGCAACGATCTTAGCCCCAGCCTTAAGTAGTGGAATAGCTTTGCGAGCCAATGATCCCAGTATGGAACCAATACCATCGCCATACTGGATTCGCGCTCCTTTGAATCCTGGTAATTCCCCGCCCACTTGACGAAGAAAATGGTTGCGATATGCAGACGGATCGTGTGTATAAGCTTTCATATTGCTTTTGGTCGAAAATGAAGTTTACAGATCACCTTTCCAGTTTGAAATGGAACATTATAGCCTGTGTCGTCCTTAATATTCATTTCTATCACGTCAAATTTGGACGTGTTTACAGGAACATAATGCGGTTCGCCGTACGTTTTCATGATAATGTCACCATCATGGCCTTGTATGCCAACAGAACGTAGTAACGGCACATAATAATCACCAACAACTTGTGGTTCACAAATGCTACAATACACATACAGTGTATAAAACCCCTGTTTCACATCCGCTTTATGTTCAGCTGTACATGTTTCAGTATACCATTGCTCTGGGATAAATCCTAAAATCTCAGCTAATCCAGTGGAAAAAGACACTTCATAGCCATAATCGAGAAATAGAAACACACGTCGTCTAATTTTATCATACTTTAGTCGAATAGCTTCTGTAAGTTTCAGAGCATTAGTCGCTTCTTCATTGACTGCCTCACATAGTTCTTGTATGGTTCTATAGTACCCATAAGGAATATTGAGAGTGCTAAGAATAGGATCATCGAATAGTTCTTGTCGATACTGAATAGAATAGTCCATGCCCTGTCTCATCGTTGTCCATGTATGTGGATATTGAATTTCAGCTAAAGCCACTTCATATTTTCCATTCAGATAGATGGTTCGAGGCATACGAATTTGATAATTCGAAGCCTTGTTGTTGGGATAATAGGTCATACTCGCATTGCTAGGCAAAGTAATGTAAAAGCTTGTCGACTCCATGATGGATGGGAACTAAATGGTATAGGTGCGTTGACGTTGTCTATATACTTCACGATAGCGCGCGCCATTCGACCAAGTATGCAAATGGTCTTTTACATCATGATGATGATCTAGATGATCTATAACTTCTCCTTCACAACACGCGCTTGTACATCTTATTTTTACAGGAATAGTTGGTTTATCTTCTTGGCAACAACAACATAGCTCTTTCAGCCATGTTAAAAATTTTCCCATCCTTCAGGAAACTGTCTTTGTTGACGTTGTTTCATTTCTGTTGTAATGTCGTCACGAGTGGTCTTTTTACTAAACATTGTTTTTGGAATATTCGCATCTACAATTTCCTGGATAAATGGATGCCAACCATGTGGTTTGACTCGTTCTTTTCTTCTTGTCGCCACCAATGATTCTTTCATCAAATCAACCATGTTGGAATTTGCTATAATATCGCCCGTTTTCAACACAAGTTCATTCTTCTCTGACCATGTTGTACCATATTTCTTCAGTTCGGCTAAAAGTTGTGTTATTTTTCCATGATAGATAGGTTGAAAATGACTTAAAAATAACTTTTCTGGCTTTTCAGGTGGTGATGATGATGATGAGGGCTTTTGCTGTCTAGACTGACTTGTTCGTAAATGACGACCAAGAAGTTGAGACATTTCTATAGCCTTTTCACGTGTTCGTTTCCCACGTAAAAGTGTATTCACTTTCGTTTTGATTTCACCATGTTTTCCCTTCTTTTCTAGCAACATTTTATATTCATATTCAGGAATGAGGACCATTTTCATCGTATGTTTCATTTTAACAGCAGTTTGGCTAACAAGGGCAATGCCAATCTAGCAATAACTCCAATGAATCCTCCTTTCTGATTAATCAACTTCTTTTTTCGTCGAAGGGATATCTTCTTATCTGCTAGAGTACGAAGCGTATGACGTTCACGTTTAAATTCCTTAAACCGTTTTGAGCTTAAGGGTAAATGTCCTTGCAATATATTCAAACAAATTTCAAACAAGCTTGTTAATTCCTCCTTTGTAGCTTGCTGTAGCAAGGATTTACGTCGTTTAGGCCCACTGCGTGCAAGCAAATGAAGAAACGGCTGGTTCGCTCGAATACGTTTAGACATCTTCACTGCGAATGGTCAAATGAGTTGGTTCTTGTTCATACACTGCTTTATCAATATAGACATAATGTGTATCTTTTGGTAAAATGCCTGTACGAATACGTAGTTGATCATTTGTCTTTGGTTTTAAATCAATGAATAAATAACCATGAGGTTTGCTAGTAGCATCTTGATAGGCTTCTATGAGAAATTGAGATCTTCTAGGATACATTTGCCGCGCCAATGTACTAATTTGTTGACTGTCTCTCGGATTTTTAAACAGAATGATATAATGTGTATTCAAACTAATATTTCGCATCTCTTTCCCATGATGGAATAAATTATGCACAATAAAAATAATGCTTAGATTTTGATGACTGCTGCCAACACTAAAGAGACGTGTCATACGCTCATCACTATGGCATTTCGTCATTAAGTCATCAATGATAAGTAAGTTTGGTTTCTTCGGGTTAAAACGCTCTTCAATGTCATCTGGAATGCCTTGGTAAAATTCCACGCCTTTCATTCCCTTGTACAAAGGCTGATCTGCTGCATAGAGCCATAAAATGCTTTTTGGAGAGGGTTGAATCAACTTTTGTTCTAGAATTTCCTTCACCAGAGACGTCTTGCCACTGCCTGTAGGTCCAGAGACTAAACATGTAAATGGATGCTTCATTGTTGAATGTCTGTTTCTTTCACCCAACTGTTAAACTTGTTTGGCCAACCTAACCACTTGACAAATAATTCTTTCACACCTCCTCCTCGTCTTTTACGTGTTTTCAAGACTTTTTCAATTCTATAAATAGATTCAATATCTTTGGTCACTTTCTGCAGTTCTTCTTCATAGAAATGACCATCAATATCTTCGTCTAAAAAGTCTTTCACACGATATAAATGTATTCCTTGCTTCTTACAACGATGTGTGACAATGAAGACTTCTTGCGTCCATTTGATGTGATAATCCCGTTGAAACACATATTTAATGTGAGAAATGCGAACATGATCACCAATGTTAAATTTGTACTTCTTCTTCTTCTTCGGTTTCAATTTCAGTTTGTCAACATACATATACTTCCACACTTTTGATTCGTTGTCTTTACGAATCTCGGCTGGAGCATATTTATTAGGAAGAGAACCATGAGGTCTATGGTTGTAATTGTACACCAAGTCTGGAAGAATGTCTAAGTAACGGTAAGTTTGATTATGTAGAAAATACCGATACATCATTCCCTTTAGAGTACGAATGACTCTTTCAGCAAAGTTGGCTTTGGTTTCATTCTTTGTGGTATAAGCATGAATACCTTCTTTCTTCAAAAATGCTTTTACCCATCTGTTTTTAAATTCTGTTCCTTTATCAGACCTTAGAGTTCGCGGTCTTCGTCGTGTGTCATGAAAAATCTTTTGGAAAGCTTGTATGACGCTGGTATGTGATTTATTAGGTATTGGCTGTACCCAGACATATTTGGAAAACACATCAATGACAATGAGTACAAAGCGTATGTCATCATTATAGGGAGCTATGTTTCCCATATCAGCCAAATCAATATCCCACATGTCATCAATGCCACGTGTAATGACACGTTGTCTTTTGAACCTGTATTTGACAGGTTGGAGTAAACTGAAAGCATCTTGATCCTGCAACCATTTCTTCACTTGTGACTGTGTGACTGGTTGATTATGTTTTCGTAAGATGTGATACAGTTTGTAAGGACCAGCAAATGCTCCAGGCTGTCCAGGTTTGAAGTAAATATCAGTCAAGTAGTCTTTCCACGTCGACATGGTCACACCGAATGAAAACCACCTTCTCAACAGAACAGCTTTTATTTTATAACTCAACCAACATCACTTAACTAACATGCATTTATAACTTAACTAACAAGTTTTTTACAAATCAAGTATAGATACAATGGTATGAATCACTGGAGACCATTGGTCTTCAATGAACACTAACCAATGACTGAGTTCATCCAATGTAATAGCATCTACACCATATTTCTCACAACGTTGATTTGCATTCTCTAACACTTTATCTAAATGCATGTAATATTTAGCTTCATTCCAATATGTATAAACAGATGCAGCATGACAAGTATGTTCTTGACACTCTTCATGTTGACAAGCAGGACAGACTAAATAGGCAAACTTTTTTACAGCGGATAACATTTCTTCACAATAAGCTTTTTGCACAATATATTGTCTCAGTGTCATGTCCGCCATTGTGCAGTCTTGAATCAATGCAACACAAGTTAAACATACTTCAAATTTACATGTCCACACGTCTGCACACCATGACGGTTGGCAAGCAAATGAAAAAGTCTCTAACCCTCACACAACATTTCTAACAACTTTCCCATAATATTCTGACCAGGATATTCAGATGACACATGTTTCACACCAGCTCCCCACCAATGATCATACGTTGCTTCAACTAAAGTTTTGTCTTTACATTCTTTCAACTTATTGCGAAACAATACACACTGATCCAGTTTGACTTGTAAAACATCTTGCATTTTGCTTCTCTTCACTGTATGCCATAAAGGACATGGTTTTATCCCTTTAGCAATACGTTTCGCTTCATATCCATTTCTGGATGATACAATGGCTGAAGCAATATCTGGACGGTGATGAAACACTGCTTTCTCATATTGATACAAAGCTTCACTTGAGTTGAACACATGTCCATACTTTTCAAGTCGTGTTGGAAACATATTTGAAAGAACGTCCTTATGACCGCTGAATAGTACAAGATTCTCCATGTTGACTTTGCTTCTGCTGTTTTATTCTGACATGTCGGTTTCTTCCTGTAATAAAATATCTTTTAATATATTTGCTGCCTCTTCTATCATATTCTTTCTTTGTTTACGTTGAAACCACTCACATAAAACTAAATTTGCTAGTAAGAAAAACATGGTTATGTCTTTGAGAAACAATTCACTATGTTGTCATAAACATGATTAAAAAAGTTTTTATAACTTACCTGATAAAGCTGCTCGGTTTCCTCTTCTTCTTTACAACAATCTCTCAAATGATCAACCACGGTGAAATATACTTCCACATCAGTGCGAGCAGAATAAAGTGCAGAATCAAAGTCAAAGTCAGGATCTTCTTCTATTCCAGTTTTATGACATTCTCCAAGAAATCTTGAATGCAGTTCAATCACATCAAGACTATGATGTACAACATCCCAAAAAGCATCCAAATGATAAAGTTGATAGTCTGGAGTGCCACAGCAAGCAAGTTTAGCAATAATCAAGTCAATATAAGCATTTTTAAAACATGCGTCCATCTTGTTTCAGTGTCTTGTGGGCTTTTACTTTGCTTCACTGACTTTAAGTACTCCACACTTGCCGCAGAAGTTGCTTGGTTCACACAACTTGCAATTATACTTGTGGCAGTGGCAATGATAATCCTCCACATATCCACAAGCACCGCAATAGTCACAGGTAAGTCCAAGTTGATTTTGTACGTTCATGTTCTCCAACTGAACTTCAGCCAGCCTTTTCTTGGATAGCTTTGACAACTTCATCCGACCATCCTTTTGCAGCTTGATGATCGTTTTCTTGTCATGACATTCCTCACATGGTGATAGGGCTTAGTTGATGTTGTCCATCTCCTGAAGCAGTGTCTCCCATTCACCATCATTCATGTTGATGTGATGTGTGTATTCTTTCCCTTCAAACCGTGACGTGCGCACAAAACTCACATAGCGCATATCCAAGTATGAAATGACTTCAAGCCACTTCGTTTGCGTTAAGTATAGTTTGAAGCCAATGTCGCGTAAATTTTTCAAGCTTTGGCATACAATCTTCCACAAAGATGGTGAATAAGCACACCATCTCTCTCCACGTGTGATGCGTAGAAATGGCCCATATTCTCCATGCTCCACAGTAATGGTTAAGTTAGCACTAATTTTAAAGCTGCTGCTGCTGCTGCTTGTCTTGTTCTCCATGGCTGCTACAATGTACTGATGATGCACTCCCTCCAACTGTCTGCTGAGAAATGACTTCACTCTGCTGAGTTCACTCCCTTTTATACCCAACTATCTGCTGAGTCAGCAAAGAACTTGCAAAGTTTTGAATTCACTTCAACTCGTCCATGGTTGAATCGGACAAGCTCTGATACATTATTTGGAACATCATCATCATAATGTAAAATGATTCTTGCAGCTACAACTAACATGAGCTCAACTGCCCAAATTGTATTCACGTTGATAAACGCTGAATCAATGTCGTAAGTTAACGGTAAATGTAGATCTTCACATTCACGTAGAAACGAGCGGACGAAACGATCTCTTGGAATGGTCTTTCCAACAGCTTCCCAATGCTGATGTAAATTCTTCACTTGCAGCATCCAATCCGATTCAAAAGCAGGAAGCTTTGAAAACACATAGTCAGCATAATTCACTTTGAAGACGTCATCCATGGTCTCTACACATCTGTGAAAAAGTAAGGCCGACATTGTCAAGTCTTTTCTCGTCACACAATATCCACTTGTTGACTTGTTGACAGAATGTATTACTAGTTGACTAGTTGACATGTTTCACTCATGCTTTTATACTACTTCCATGTAATCAAAATATGGTGTGTAACTTTGTTAAAAAATTGCTGACTCAGCAGAATTTTACTTGTGTATATGAATGTCTCACTTACAGTTGTCGAGTTGTACAGCTGCACTGCTACACAGCAGAGACATCTAGCGGTGAAGTTAACTGACGGTGAAGTTAAATGGTCTGCCAAATGGTATTCATCCGCGAAGAAGCACTGTAATGGTGGTAAAAATGCATACAGCCAGCTGCGCAAATAGCCTATGACTACTTTATAACAAAACTGTACATAAAACTGAATCAAATGGTGAAATTTTCATATAAATCGACCAAGTATAACGAAAGGTATTGTTTTACAAAGTTTCAATTAAGCAAATAACCAAAGTTTGTTTACAAAGTTTGTTTACAAATTTTGTTTATAAAGTTTGTTTATAAAGTTTGTTTACAAATTTTATTTATAAAGTTTGTTTACAAAGTTTGTTTACAAAGTTTGTTTACAAAGTTTGTTTACAAATTTTGTTTATAAAGTTTATTTACGAAGTTTGTTTACAAAGTTTGTTTAAAAAGTTTGTTTACAAAGTTTATTTATAAAGTTTGTTTATAAAGTTTGTTTACACAGTTTGTTTACAAAGTTTCAATTATGCAAATAACTAAAGTTTGTTTACAAAGTTCACTTTTTATTTATAAAGTTTCAATAAACACTTACCGAAATAGTTGTCACTGGATGCCATCCCTTGATCTGATGTGATCCAATTGTAGTTCTACAACTTGTACTTCCTTGCTCCACTCACCGAAATGACTGTCACTGCTGTATGCTCATCCCTTATATACCCCTCTGATGGAACTGAAGCTGACTTGACAGAATGTTGCTCGCCTAGGGGGGGGGGGGTCGAAAAAATGAAAAATGTTCAGAATCGTCTGAAACGGATAAATATGCAAAAATCACAATTTCGAGGGGGGGGGGGGGGGTCGGTCGACCCAAAAAATGAAAAATGTTCAGAATCGTCTGAAACGGATAAATCTGCAAAAATCACAATTTCGAGGGGGGGGGGGGGGGGTCGAAAAAATAAAAAATGTTCAGAATCGTCTGAAACGGATAAATATGCAAAAATCACAATTTCGAGGGGGGGGGGGGGGGGGGGTCGGTCGACCCAAAAAATGAAAAATGTTCAGAATCGTCTGAAACGGATAAATCTGCAAAAATCACAATTTCGAGGGGGGGGGGGGGTTGTCGACCTTTTTAGGCTCTGTTGCCATGGTTACACTGATTGACAGGTCGAGTTCATTGGCTTCATGTTGATTGACTCGGCCAAACCACTTTCGCTCCAGACAGCATCATCTCAGTATGACGTCAGGATGACGTCACAGATGGTCGCGCCTATCCTAACGCTTATCATGACTTCCGGTCCAGACATGATGACGTCACTTCCGGTCCAGACATGATGACGTCACTTCCGGTCCAGACATGATGACGTCACTTCCGGTCCAGACGCTATGACGTCACTTCCGGTCCAGACAATACTTCCGGTCCAGACGCTATGACGTCACTTCCAGACAGTATGACGTCATCAAGTGACCCAGAACCGGCGTTTTCATACTACTGGTCACGTCTAAAACACAAGTCTGCAACTAAAGAAAATGTCACAATGACTCATTTCTTGAAGACTGTTTGCCTAGGAATTGAAATGGATTTGGCTGTGCCATTTTGCAGGGCCTACCAAGCCTTTTCCAAAACCTGAACGCTCGTCGTCCGCTGTCATCACTACTATTGTCTCCAAGAACACCCGAACACTGGTTTTCGTGGACTACTTTTTCCACTTTATGTTTTTTTCTGTGAAATTAAGCGTATGTGATGTCATGAATGACTATCTCCATGCAATACGTGCGAAAATCGCCTAATTCTCAGAAATGTTGGTAACCAAGCCTCAGCAAAACAGACAAAGATTGTGGTGACTGATTGCTGGAACTTTCAGTTTAGAAGCAAGGCCTCTTGAAAATATTATGATAGCAGTTTCCTGTGATATCTCTGAAAAAAAACGAGTTCTTTGATAGTACTCGCCGATTAGTCTTCGTCACGTTTTTGTCATAACTATTAGAACAATGATTGAAGTCATTTCATTCCTATGGAATGCCGTTTTAACATTTAATGCTATTTTGATATCAAAATGTAATTAAAGATATCAATAAATCAATAAAGATATCATTAATTTATATTTTGCTATCAAAAATTGAACTTTAGATGGCACAAATTTATTCTTGAGATCAAAAAATGAATTTTGCAAACTTAAAATCAGATCTTGCAATTCTTGAAGTGTTTTAGAAACCGATGCAATATTTTATCGCTTTAATTATTATTGAAAATACGAGAAATTTTAGTTAAAAATCCAGAAGTTAGAATTTGTTTATTTATATTACGTTTGACAATTCTAATCCGGTTTCTGATTGGCCGATTTGGATCATTATGAAATACCATTTTCACATTTATTAAGGAATTATTGATATCAAAAAATAATTTTTGATCTCAAAAATTGATTTTTTGATATCAAGAATTATTTTTGATCTCAAAAAATCCCTATTTTGATATCAATAATTAATTTTTGCTATCTGTAATTGTATTTTTGATATCTCTAAATGTATTCTTGATCTCAAAAAACAATTTTTGATATCAATAAATATTTAGACATATCAAGAAATATTTATTGATATCAAAAATGATTTGACGATATCTAAAATTGATCTTTTGAGATGAAAAATTCAATTCTTAAGAGCAAAAATGAAATATTTGAGATCTATGGAATGCCGTTTTCACATGTATTAGTGGATTATTGATATCAAGAATTAATTTTTGATCTCAAAAATTGAATTTTTGATATCAAGAATTAATTTTTGATCTTACTAAATCCATATTTTGATATCAAGAATTCATTTTTGCTATCTGTAATTGTATTTTTGATATCTCTAAATGTATTCTTGATCTCAAAAAATAATTTTTGATATCAATAAATATTTAGAGATATCAAGAAATATTTATTGCTATCAAAAATGATTTAATGATATCCAAAATTGATTTTTTAGATCAAAAATTCAATTTTTGATAGCAAAAATGAAATATTTGAGAGCAAAATATTAATTTTGAGCTCACTAATTGATTTTCTAAAAGTTGATATTAAGAATTTATTTTAGATATCATTATTTCAGACTGTACATTTTTAATTTGTATTTTGAAATCTGGAAACGATTTTTTGATCTCAAAAACTGATTCTTGATATCAAAATATCAGTTTATTTTTTTAAATAAAAAATTCAGAAACGCACATCTGTAAATAAATAATAGCTGTCCTTGTATACAGAATCTTTATTTTAATTTTTCACTGTACAAAAAAGGAGGAATTCTTGAGATAAAAAATTATGTTGTTATTATTGATCTCAATAATTCAAATTTTCATCTCCATGATTTTATTAACGATTCGTTATATTTTATGTGAATGTGTGTCACCCGTAAGATTTTTTAGGTTTGTTAAATTGATTTTTTGATCTCAAATATATTTTTTTGCTATCTAAAATTCAATTATTGATAGCACAATATAAATTAATGAGATCTAAATTGATTTATTGATATCTCTAAATATATTTTGATATCAAAAATAAGCATTTAATGTTAAAATGGCATTCCATAGAGATCAAAATATTAATTTTGAGCTCAAAATTCATTTTCCCTTTATTGATATCAAGAATTTATTTCAGATATCATTATTTCAGAATGGAACTATTTTAATTTGTATTTTGAAATTTGCAAATGATTTTTTGATCTCAAAAATAGATTTTTGATTTCAAAATATCAGAAGCACACATCTGTAAATTAATAATGACTGGCCCTTGTATGCAGTAATTTTTTACTGTGCAAAAAGGAAGCAATGCTTCAGATCAAAAATTGTGTTGTTATTATTGATCTCAATAATTCAAGTTTTCATCTCCAAAATTTAATTGACGATTCGTTAAATTTTATGCAAATGTGTATGTTTTTTAAGATTTTTTAAGTTTGTAAATTTTATTTTTTGATCTCAAAAATAATTTTTTGCCATCTACAATTCAATTACTGATAGGAAAATATAAATTATTAAGATCTACATTGATTTCTTGACATCTTTAATTATATTTTGATACCAAAAATAAGCATTAAATGTTAAAACGGCGTTCCATAGATCATATGATATATTCGACCTTCCTTTTCCGTAAAAGTCATGACAAAGGAAAACAGAATAAAGTATTGAAATAAAACATTAAGAAAAATACTTGTAACGGAAAAGGTAAATAACTGAAAAGCTGTTTTATACATTGATATCTAAGTGATGTTTTCCTCGTATATATTTTGGTAACAGTGATTAGGTTTACTACCTCTAAGAGGATTTTATGAGCTCCTTCGTGTAGAAGTTGTGACTGCTTGTAACATGGTATATTTATTAATATCACTTGTTATGGTGTTTTCAATATATATCTAGTCAAAATTTTAGTTATGACTTGTTATTTATTTAATTGTTAAGTTTTGTCATTTTACTTCAAAATAAAATATAAGAACTGAATTCAGGCTACTTACTGATTTGTCTGTCAGTGTCTGTCCGTACGTCCGGATTGTTTATCTGTAGCACAATGGTTGTATGTCCGTGTGTTACAGAAACAGATTTACGTGGCATGTTTTCGGGCATGTTTTAGATAACCACAGAGCTTTTGATTCAGTTGAAAGAAAACATTAAGTGTTGAAAGGGAGTTCTGAGAGCTTGGGTGACGGACTTATACATTTAATAAAGTCTACCCCCAGGTTCACGACAGTATTCAGTAAGACTTAAATTTTTTCTTATTGATGTTGATGATATCCTCTCCCTTCAAACCTGTTATTGTCATCGTCCACCCCCTTCCTATCCCTGAGACGTGGTCAGTGATGTTACAGAGGGATAGACATGGTAACTTCAACAGCGCATTACTTCAAAACTACTGCACTAATTTCAACCATGTTTTCTGAAAACTATTCAATAAGACTTTAAGTTTTTTATTGATGACGGCATTTTCTTAAGTTTTTCAAACGAGCATAACTTCGAAACTATTACGTCAATTTTAACCTCGATTTCAGCAAAGTATTCAGTAAGACTTTATCTTTTTGTTATTGATGCTGATATCCATTCCCTTCGAACGTGTTATTTTCAGCGTTCCCCGCCCCCCCCCACCCCTGAAACGTGACCAATGATGTTATATATAGGGATAGACATGGCAGCTTTAACAACACATTACTTCAAAACTATTCGGTACGTCATTGATAACGTCATTTAAAAAAATTCAAACGAGCATAAGTTTAAAACTACTCAGTCGATGATATCCACCCCTTCCAGCCTGTTATTGTCATCACCCCCGAAACGTGATCAATGATGTTATGGAGTGAAATAATGAGTAACAATTTCTGTTAAGCAACTCTACTCCCTTTTCTATTTTATATATTTAAAAAAAACTTTCTCGTTTTTTATTTCCTTTTATTCTTATATAACGTTTAACACTGGTATAACGTTTATGAGTGTATATGCATATAACTTTAAAAAAAAATAAGCAAATGGCAAATGGTGATTTGAAACTGGCTTGGCTTGCAAGAGTTATATGAATTTGTGCGAGCAGCCGTTCGTCCTTTTTTCTTTACAAAACAAACATGTGAAAATAGCTAAATATTAACAACAAGTCTTAATCAACCTTCGTGAATATATCACAGATAGAGATACTGGAATGTTACATTCTACTAAAAAGGGAATTTTGCTATCCTTGAAAGAATGGCAAATGGTAAAAGAGGAGATGAACCTAGTGGATCAGATCCTTCAAGAGATTGATGCATATAAATGTTGTGACATTCAGCAAAAAAGTAACCATTTACCATCATGAACTCAAACGTGAAACTTTCTCTGAATCACTTGGGTGAACTGACTCTCTCATATTGTAGAATTTACATTATCCTATCTCCTGAGCTGTGGTGAAGGGTTACTTTGAATCCTTACCAATACCAGGATTTCATCTACAAGTGTCAGAAGATCTTAGTGTGAAAGTCATTGAACGTGAAGGTGAACGCTGTATACAGTTTCAACAAAATGATGAGCTTACTGAAGGTTACGACTTCATCACCCTCAGTGCAAAACATTGGAGCTTTGTGCATAATGCTTGAGTTTTAACTTTGAACCAAATGGACATGTACAATTAATACGTGGTTCAAAGAGAATTGACCTTACACCTGATATGTGGACTATAATAAAGACTATGGAAGGTTTTAATGAACTGACACTTTCAAACCATGTGAATGTTGTGTTAGTTTTCATAGCATTTATAAACGTGGTGATAACATTTATGATACTTATATTAATTTTAGTTGTTGTGAGTGGGCTAATATGATGGATAAAGTTTCACAAAATGTAGAAATGAATCAGTTGTAAAAACCTTGATTTGCTGTTGAATCAGTAGTAGATATTTTGATTTGTCGAATAAAAATAAGATTATAGAAAAAGCATGAGTTTTTTGTAAGTATTATTTATTTTTTCAAGCACACTTAACCATAAAATAAACATCTAACATTTAACAAAGAAAAAAACAAATTAAACAACAGAATTCAATTACATTTGATAAGAAAAAAAAGTAAAAAAAAACAACTTTAAAAAAACCTAACTACATTGCACTTAATGAAATAAATTAAACTAAGCCAAAAAATATACAAAGATAGAAATATGATTACAAAAATTAAAAAAAAACACCTTTTGTTTCACTTATTTGATATTAATGTATAGTTTACGGATGTGTTAACACCTCGCCAAGGACCCCTCATTAAGAATGAAAAGAGGGATTTACGGGTGAATTAACACCTCACCAGAGACCCCTCCTTAAGAATGAAAAGGGGGTTTACGGGTGAATTAACACCTCTCCAGGGACCCTCCATTAGGAGGATATGATACCAGTATGATCAGAATGATATGGCTAGGTACAGCAGTAACATTTACACATATACATTTAGACAAATATATAACTAATAAAACTACAAATAAAAATACGTAACTAAAATTAAACAAGTTTAAAAGAATAATGCTTTAAATTGTCTATGGATGAAGTCTTTCACTACAAAATCTCCACCCCTTCTTTTTAGTATATCAATAATGCTAAACAATTTTTGAGATAAAGGCCAACTTCCGATTTGGGTCTCGAAAGTGACCTGGAGGTCAAGAACACCGAAAGTTATACCTTACGTAAGGCCGTATAGGGGTAGAGGTCGAAAATGGGGTCAAAATTGCTCAATCTCTTTTCGATTTCGAGATATAGTTAACTTTCGATTTGGAGCTCAAAAGTGACCTAGAGGTAAAAGACACCGGAAGTTATACCTTACGTAACGTCGCATAGGGGGTGGAAGTCGAAAATGAGGTCAAAATTGCTCAATCTCTTTCGAATTTCGAGATAAAGACCAACGTCCGGTTTGGGTCTCAAAAGTGACCTGGATGTCGAGAACACCGGAAGTTATACCTTACGTAACGTCGTATAGGGGATGGAAGTCGAAAAGTAGGTTAAAATTGCTCAATCTCTTTCGGATTTCGAAATAAAGGCCAACTTCAGGTTTGAGTCTCGAAACTGACCTGGAGGTGAAAGACACCGGAAGTTATACCTTACGTAGGGCCGTATAGGGATAGAGGTCGAAAATGGGGTCAAAAATTGCTCAATCTCTTACCATTTTCGAGATAAAGGCCAACCTCCGGTTTGGGTCTCAAATTTGACCTGCAGGGCAAAGACAAAGGAAGTTATACCTTAAATAACATCGTATAGGGGGTAGAGGTCGAAAATGAGGTCAAAATTGCTCAATCTTTTTCGGATTTGGAGATAAAGGCAAACTTCAGGTTTGAGTCTCGAAACTGATCTGGAGGTGAAAGACACCGAAAGTTATACCTTACGCAACGTCGTATATGGGATGGAAGTCGAAAAGTAGGTTAAAATTGCTCAATCTCTTTCGGATTTCGAGATAAAGGCCAACTTCAGGTTTGAGTCTCGAAACTGACCTGGATGTCGAGAACACCGGAAGTTACACCTTACGTAACGTCGTATAGGGGATGGAAGTCGAAAAGTAGGTTAAAATTGCTCAATCTCTTTCGGATTTCGAGATAAAGACCAACTTCAGGTTTGAGTCTCGAAACTGACCTGGAGGTGAAAGACACCGGAAGTTATACCTTACGTAGGGCCGTATAGGGATAGAGGTCGAAAATGGGGTCAAAAATTGCTCAATCTCTTACCATTTTCGAGATAAAGGCCAACCTCCGGTTTGGGTCTCAAATTTGACCTGCAGGGCAAAGACAAAGGAAGTTATACCTTAAATAACATCTTATAGGGTGTGGAAGTCGAAAATGAGGTCAAAATTGCTCTATCTGTTACCGTTTTCGAGAGAAAGGGCGACTGCCGGTTTTGGGGCTCGTAGGGTACCTGGAGGTCAAGGACACCGGATGTTATACCTTACATACCGTCGTATATGGGGTGGAGGTCCAAAAATGAGGTCAAAATTGCTCAATCTGTTACCGTTTTCAAGATAAAAACGAAATTTCGGTTTGGGGCTCGAAAGTGACCTGGAGGCCAAGTACAACGGAAGTTATACCTAACGTAACGTCGTATAGGGGTTGGATATCGAAAATGAGGTCAATATTGCTCAATATCTTAATGTTAGAGAGAAAGGTCAACTTCCGGTTTGGGGCTCAAAACCCTACAAATTCTTCGACGTCGGAGATGCATATAAAATGCGTCGGCAATATCGGCAACATACGTCGGATATACGCATATTTTTTCCGTTTTGCTCATCGTTTATTAGTCGTTTATGTGCATATTTTCCGACGAAGTTTTTTATGCATATATTCGACGCATATCCGACGTATTACCAACCGTCGGCTATACGTCGGTTATACGTCGGTTATACGTTTATATTCCGATGCATTTCCGACGAACTTCCGATGATTTTTATACGTATAAAATGCGTATTTCCGAGGTTTTCCAACGCATTTCCGACCAAGTGACAATCGGAAAATATGCGTTTTTTAGACGTATAAAATGCGTTCGCGCATTTGAAAAAAAAATGTTTCTGACCTTAACTGACCCATTGAACCTTACCAACCATTCATAATTCACATATTCACATATTCATACATACACCATAGCATATTAATATACAACATAGCATTATATATCGCAACTGAACACTAGTACTTACTCGGGTTTGAACCGGGGACCTCTTGCATCCTAGGCGCGGAACATACCTCTACTCCACGGCGGCTGCTGCCTCGTGAGTGTAATTAAGTGGTCTAACGTTTTTATTTCGTCCCAAAAAGTTAACTTCTTACATTTTAGTTTTTTGTTACCGCTGGCTCTTTTAAATTTAGTTATTTGTATTGTCTTTTCCTCCCTTATGTTTGCTGAGGGATAGTTTATTGAGGCAAATGATAATTTTCAAGTATATTCATAATGCTCCACTATTGATTCTTCATAATGTCCCCTACAAAACGTCAATCGATAAATTTCCGACGTCGAATAAGCATCGGAAAATATGCGTTTTATAGAAATATAAAAAATACGTATAATACACGTTGGCAATATCGGCATCTTTTTTCCGATTTATTTCCAACGTCGTTTATACATAGGATAATATGCGTTTTATAGACGTATAAAATAATACGTATAATGTACGATTGCAATATCGACATCTTTTTTCCGATGTTTTTCCGACGTCGTTTATACATAGGAAAATATGCGTTTTATAGACGTATAAAATAAAACGTATAATGTACGATTGCAATATTGGCATATTTTTTCCGATGTATTTCCGACGTCGTTTATACATAGGAAAATATGCGTTTTATAGACGTATGAAATAATACGTATAATATACAAATGCAATATCGGCATCTTTTTTCCGATGTATTTCCGACGTCGTTTATACATAGGAAAATATGCGTTTTATAGACGTTTAAAAAAATACGTATAATACGCGTTGGCAATATCGGCATCTTTTTTCCGACGCATTTTCGATGCATATACGATGTTTCTAAAAATGCGTATATTTTCCGCCGTATATCCAACGTATAAACGATGTTTCAAATCCGCTGCCAACGCTGCCGATGCAATTTAGAGATTAACGACGTCGTTTATGCGTCGGCAGTTTTGTAGGGAAGTGACCTGGAGGTTAGGAGGACACCAGATGCTATACCTTACGTAACGTCGTGAAAGGGGTGGAGGTCGAAAAGTAGGTTAAAATTGTTCTATGTCTTACTTAGAGCTGAAACGGATCCCGAGAACAGTACACGCGTACACGAGGGCTTAGGATCCGTGTACACGGCACTACACGAACAATATGCACTACAGTTACTAAACAAAGGCAGTGTATGCAGTACAAAATGAGGTCAAATTGCTCTATCAATTACCGTTTTGTGGATAAATCATTGTTTTTCTTAAATAACGTTTTTTGCGTTTTAACCTTGACCGTCAAGGTCAAGGTCATAAAATGTTTAACGGGTGTCTCAGATCACATCGTCCTTTATACATGTGCCAAATATGGCTTTTCTAGCTTCAACGGCCTTGCAGTAGATGTCTAGAAACCGATGGACCTTTTCGCCATTTGACCTTGATCAGTAAGGTCAAGGTCAACAATTCAGATGCATTGTGCACCACTTCAGATGACCCTCCATACATGTGCCAAGTTTGGTTGGTCTAGCTTCAGTGGTCTTGGAGGAGATATCTGGAAATCGATTCGGCAGAAGAAGAAAAAAAATAAAAAAGGGAGGAAAAAAAGGTGTAGAATTCGAGGCAATCCATTAAACCAAGATGAGAAGAAATTTTACACACGGACAGTTTCTAAACTCACACAACGTCGAATAGAATTTAATACACAATGTTGTTCAGACGTCCCTTTTAGTCGCAACAAAACGCAACATTCTCCGACCTCTAATCAACGTCTTTGGTGCAACGTTTATTAGGTGTCGGAAAATCGACGCTGGATAGACGTCAAACCTACAACTATAAAGCATCCACCCTGTGTTAAAGCTCACGGGAAATGATACAATTGACATTGTTACTTTAAAAGCATTCTGAAACCAGGACGTAAAATGAGGATTTCAAGAGCGCACAATTTTTTTCCCGCCTACTTTTGAAAAAATACTCATGGAAATCGAGTCCAGACATATCCTGCGTTACCGGATGAACAGTGGGTCTCTGCAAACGTCGCTTTCCCGACGCCTGTACAGCTGAGATACACAGTGACCACTAACTTGATTTTGGTCATACCCTGGTCAGCAGTGACAAAAGAAGCCAGAAGGGGACACACCAGCACATATGCTGTTGTGGAAAACATGATTTTTAAGAGATTTCATGTTGGTGACAATGCCGTACAAACTAAAAGAATTATTGCATTATTTTGATCCATTACTAGATCTTCACCTCTACGAACTGGCTAGTTTATTTATCATAAGTTATTGTTTTCCTGTGCGAGATACCGAAGAAATGGTTGGATACTTAAAGGAGTGGACAAGCGCTGCACTTGAGGGGAGATTCTATCTCGGCAGGCCAGTGGCAATGATTGCTTCGGGCATTCTCTTGTATGAAGTTTTTGTGGGAAAGGGAGTGGGAGGAGGGACTTGGGGCTTCACCAAGCCAAAACAAAAAAGAATCAAGATGACTATGCAGACCATCAAACACAACTCAGTCTTTTTAGCCTCATCAAAAATGACTTTTTCCAACTATTTCTTCATTCTCAGTATTAAGTGCAAGCAAAACGGTCAGATTGAGTTCGATAACGCGCCACAGCACACAAAGTGTATTATTTAAGTCGAAATCGTATGAATATCCCCGTGGGACAATTGCCCCTGAGGACTATTCCCCCCAATTCATTTTTATTTTTCTTATTTTTTCTTTTCTTTGTATTTCTCTCTCTCTCTCTCTCTCTCTCTCTCTCTTTCTCTCTCTTTTATGAGTGGCCGCTTGCCCGAGCCACCACGTCGCCAGTACGCCGACTCTGCGCAGCGCATTCGTCAAACAGTCCACGACTTCGAAAACCGACATACTGTTGACTATTTGCGTGGAATTGCCCACAACATCAGGTTTTAAATGGCAGAAAAGAATTTCGTTCCAGATATAAGAATTTTGCATTTTTAATTTTAAGGTATTTGTAAAGAAAAGACAGATACCTGATTGTTTCATTTTTGTTTTGGCATTCAAAGTAAAATAAAAATAAAAATTAATTGGGGGGAGGGGTGGAATAGTCCTCGGGGGGGGGGGGCGGAATTGTCCTACGAGAGGAATTGTTCGGGGGAATTGTCGGGGTGAGGTGTCTGGGGGGACTTGTCTGGGCCAAGCAAAAGGCATCCCAAAATAACACAAAGTTCAAAAAGTAGCAAAACGTTCATATTAATTATGGCTTCTACATAAATAGGCAATAGTGCTGCAACACACGCAGTACGCTTCCATGCGGTGACGGGATTCCACGTTATCAAGCGTATACCTATACGTATTATACCTAGGAGGGAAGATATATGGCATACGGAATTACAAAAACAGGAACAACGAAAGCTTAAAGAGAACAAACCAGTGTAGATAAATTGTTCAAAACATAAGGTTAAAGAGATTTGAAAGACGTGAAATTCTTGGTCATACTCCAATAATGTACCTTTTTATCTTAAATGGATCTTTGCTTCTACCTCCCACGTCTGAGACACGTGGCTGTCTTTGACTCGAAGCACTAAGTATTGAATTGTCTGTCACCTACAGAAAAAGCCCGCCTTTTTGAACTTCTGTAAAAATTTGGCGGAAAAAAACAACACCGAATCATCAACTGCCTGGAAATAAAGAAAAGGAAGAAGAAGAAGAAGAAGAAGAAGAAGAAGAAGAGGAGGAGGAGGAGGAGGAGGAGAAAGAAGAAGAAGGATGAGATGGGGAAGAAGACGAATATGAAGAAGAAGAAGAAGAAGAAGAAGAAGACGATGAAAGACGGGAGATGAAGAAAAAGAAGAAGAAGAAGACGAAGGATAAGAAGGTGAATGAGAAGGAAAAAAAGAAGACGACGAACAAGAAGAAAAAGAAGGAGGAGGAGGTGGCGGAAAAGAAGAAGAAAGAAGTCAAAAGTCATTAAATAAGAATAAAACGATCACTCTCATCGCATCAAACCAGTAAAACGTTGATTCCCAGTGTCTTGTCAAACGTCGAAGAGGGGAGGGGTATTGTTTCGACTTTTATAATGACACGTGTCTCGATCACTGATGCGATGTCACGTCTCCACGCTTATCCCGCGTCTGGCACGTCTCCACGCTTATCCCGCGTCTGGCACGCGTCATCTGCACACCAGTTAATCAGCATGGAGTTACAATGATCCTCGTGTATGTTTTTATAAGCGGGGCCTGTGGCAATGGACAAAATATTAGATGAAAAGATTATATCCAAAAAATGTTTAAATCCAGCAAAATACGTCTACCCAGTAAACATTCCAACATCGATCCGAAGTCGATTTAACTTGCCATGCCGATCCGACCAAACTGCAACATTGAATCTGGATTTAATGTGGTTATGATTTCTTGCGATCATAGATCAATGCCTGATCAACGTCTTTGACACACCGTTGAATAAATGATGGATGGGGAACGTTGTTTCGTCGTTGGTTTTGGTCGCAACCAAAACGTCGACGCCTCTTCGACGTCTTTAGTTTGACGTTGAACAGATGTCGGAAAACAGAAGATTAATAGATGTCGAATAATCGAGACTGCACAGACGTCAGAAGTCACCACCAATCAACAACGGCCTCATGTTGCCTGAAATTGAATTCATGACCGATTCGCTTCGAAAACAAAAAAGCGAAAACGAGATCGTAGAGCATGGGAATTCCGAGAGCGCTTTCCTCCGCCTACTTTTGAAAATATTTATGAATTGACTTCATGCATATTTTGAGTTACTGTATGACCTAATGACGGAGTTACGTTGACGCACGGATCTCGACGCTCCCTATCATTGTCACTGTCAAGATGTCGATTCTAGACTAATAATTTCCCAAGGTCCATACCTCATCGCTATTTAACGTCGTCAGGTTGACGTAGTTCTGCTTCCAAAACAAGTGAACGTCGAATATGATCCCACGTCAGGAGCAACGTCTGTACAACACTGATCCAATGTCGCAACATCAGTTTTTTTTAGAACACGTAAACATATGCGAAAATGTCGGACTTTTTAACCCCCTTGCCCCACCCCACCCCCGTACCCCACCACCTCTCCAGCCAAGGAGAAAATGTGAGACTCTATGTCAGAAATCTAGTCTTTCGTATTTTTCCAAGGCACTGAAACGAATGGGACTTACGACAGAGTGTCAATGCATTCTAATTTGGCCTTAATCTTCACGACAGAGGGCGTTACAATCTGACCTTCCATTTCGAGTCAGCCGTTTTCCACCTGGAATATTACCGGGTGCCTCCCGCGCAGGACAGAATGTGCGTCTCTGATTGGCCGAGACAACCCCGGTGCTTGACACGACTTCTCAACTGAACATAACTTTCCTTTCAAACAAGCAAAATGGAGGGAAGAAAGTTGACGTGGAGAAAAATTAAAGAAAAATTGAAGATTTACTTCCATTATCCAAGGTATGTTGATTATTTTATAAATTTTTAATATTTTAAATGCCTGCACACTTGTACTATCGCAAAATTTGGAAAGTTAATGCAGCATGTTCAAAAAAAAAAAAAAAACTCCTGCAACTTTTCCAGACTGAAGGAATTCTCGGCAGTTTTTTTCGGTTTGGTAAGAAATCTTTCTTTTCCTTTTAGTGGACAGATTTTTGTGAAACTTCCAGGAAGTGGGCCTGTCCAGCTCGTCTTTTTTTGTTAACATAGGATTTTAGCATCAATGTGATGGGAAAGACGTTTTTGCGTGGGAAGGGACACAACGACGTATGGTTTTCTCAGAATTATCCGATTTCCGACGTGTGACGGGGGAATGCATGGGGCGAAAATTACAAAGTGAAAAGACTACATTTTGAAACGGGGAAAGGGGGCCAATAGAACGCAGATTTGTCAGGTTCTCTGGCTAAAAATGAAAAGTTCGCTGAATATTTTTCGATATAAAAAGAACATGATCCAGGCCAAGAAATTTTTCTGTTTACATGGTATATTGGTGCTCCAACCGGAGAAAGAAGCGAGCTTTGTTTTTTCTGGAAATGTCGCCCTTGTATCGCCCGTGGAATTCCACAGCATACCACATCGCTGTCCGGGTTCCTATAGGATAGCACCCCCTTCCGGGCGTACTTAACAGGACATTTGCCTCGATGATACAGTCAACAAGGCCCAAATTTTTATTGAGAATTTAGGTAATGTACGTTGGCCGAAATCCTGGTTTCATTATTTCCCGCAAAACCGGACTTAATTTTTAACAAGAGGGGTTTGGTTGCGATCTGGCAGATACAGAACCGGCCTGTGTTTGCACATCCAAGGCCAGGTTCGCGGGTGGGGGGGGGGTGCCTTTGATATGTGCCACCGCGTATGTCAAGAAAAACGAGAAAAAGGGGGTTGTCAGTTTCTAGATCAGGCGGGTATGCGCAGAGTATGTTTCAAGTATCGTTTTAAAAATGTCACACGTATGGTAGGTAACCAATATGCTTCCACCGGCCCCTTACCCTCCCCTTGTTTACAATTGGAAGTCTGACTGGAAATGTTTGGCAGATATTTTGTGGCATAAATATTAGAAAGTATTCTGACGACAAAACAGCGGTTCAAATTGTCGACAGAAGTTGAATACGGTTAGTGAAAAGGAAATTCAGCATTTTACGTGTGGAAGGTGAATTCAGGCTGTTTATGGAGTGCTCCGCATAGCTTTTCACTAAATTCTATTATGCTCAACATTCGGATCAAAATACAGGCGCATCCTTTGTGTGTTGTATTAGCTTTTTTTGCATGTAGAATTCTGGCTGAACACGCAACGCATTGATTCGGGTGTTCCCACCTCTACAATGTGGGATTTAGATTCTATGTGCTCGTGCATTTAGAAATACCATAGTGCCCGCAATATACATAAACTCTAGTGCCCAATCATTCGAAAAAACAGACCCATATTGTAACCCATACTATTGCTGTATTTGGCCCCACTATTATGGCCCGTAATGTGCCGTTGTGGCCATAGGAATGACCCGAATTTAACACTAGAATTTCAAGTCAAGACCCAAAACATGAGTGAAATTAAGGCTCACAATGTTCCCGTTATGGCCATAAAAATAACGCAAAATTTAACAACAGAATTTCAGAAGGTGATATTATGTCCCATAGTTCAGCTGTCCTTTAGAAAAAAAATACGGGTCTTGGTGAGATTCAAACCATCAATAATCTTCTGATCTCGAGTCAACCGCATCAACCACTCGTCCACGACGATTTCTTGCTCATCATGGTTGTAAATAGTACTAATAAAGAAAAAAGAAGAGGCGGGGAGGGGGGCAGTGGAGTGGAGTGGAGCAGAGTGGGGGGGGGGGGGGAGGGGTTGCAAGAATTCGTAAAATTTCCATTTCGAGCAACAGTCTGACGATTGGAAGCAATATATAATAATAACAAAATTAATGTGTTCGGCTTTTAACTTTTATGCTGAAAAATGTTATCTAGAGATATCCATTATTCACGACCATGTCTAACTGTACTCTTGATTCTAATTTACGTGTCTGCCTCTAAATAAGCCATAAACTTCATTTTAAGGCAATAATATGGGTAATTTATGGGTGGAATATCGGTTATTTCTTCGTACGGGAGTACTCGATCCGATTCAACTGATTTTGGATTTTTTCAATTTTTATTTTGGTGAAAGTGTCGGACAGTTTTACAGTTTTGTATGTGAATAAAAAGACGAAATTAACATGTACCAGTCTGAAAACACTGTAATGCTGCGATTTTATAGCGGGAGTGAAGCGACGTGGAAAACGTTTTCTGAGGTTAATCAACCAAGTCACAAGTTAGCGTAGGCACGCTCAGACCCCCCCCCCCCCCCACACCACACACTCGCATATGAACTGGTTACCATGCGTGTCCATGGCTTTTTAAAACGACTCTGAAACAGTGAATATACATATATTGAAGTTGTGCAACGCCGTGTTATTATTCAAATCGACCAAAAATTGCCAAAATTGTGATTCTCCGAAACTATTTATCCTAGCTATATGCAACCTAGTTCTCCGAAACTATGTATCCTAGCTATATGTAACCTAAATCACCAAACGAAAAGTGATACATCTTGTATTGGAAATACATTTTTGTGTCTCTTTGTTGGTTGTGTATTTGTTTATTCCCCATAGGGGGTAATATATGCGATCGACCGTGTGTCGGTCTGTTAGTCTGTCGGTCTGTCATCAACAGCTTGTAACACGATAACTTAAAAACTGCAGCAAGGATTTTAATGGAACTTGGTATATAGCTTCTATGGGAACAAACACATTATTGTAAATGGGCCAGGTTCGTCCAAGTATAATGCACCAACTGGACTTGGAAAATTTCAGCTCTTGATTGACTATTGATGGCCGTGTTTAACTGATCGATGCCTGTGGGGAATATGTGGGCTATGCACACTGCTTTAATTGAGTTTCCTTTGTGGGACCAGTAGATATGCCAGTACTCTTCTGTATCAGTTCAAGTAGTGTTTTTTTCCTTCAATCATTGCTATCGGTTGCCGATTCCTATATTCCAGTGACTATCGTTTAATCAGTGTTCGGTTGAGGTCTGCGCCGTCGACGATGGCTTTTTGATAATGTGTTGCTATTCCTATTTTAGTGCATATCCGGAACCGTTTTGGCCCTTTTCCGCCATCTTGGTATTACGAATTCCAAAAAAAAAAAAAAAAAACCTTTAAAAGAAACTGCCTCAACGGATTCGTCAGCGAAGCTTGGTTAGCTGGTGTGGGCTGCAAAGTCCCCCACGAGTCAATCCCCCTACCCAGTACCAGCAGAAGTCCCCCACGAGTCGGCCCCCCCCCCCCCCGTCCCAATACCAGCAGTCAGCGATATTTTCTCTTTGACCAAGCCCATGGCTTCGAATTAAGCATTAAATTTAATTTAAACTTTTTGGTGAATGATCTGTTAAATTCTAAACTTAAGCAAATCCAAGGTACTGAACCAGGGTGACTTGCTTAGATACTGGAATACTTTGATACTTAAAGTGGACAGGAGCCACATTTATTTGTCGGATTCTACCTCGACGACTAAGTAATGATTGTTCTCAGTGCTGCTTCCCGGGGGAGGGGGCGGGGGAGCTACACTAATCCACAACAAAATAAAATTGATTACGGTTCCATCGATGTCTGGCCCAGTCGAATCGTTCGCGCTTGTGCTGTCCGGCAAATCGGGCTGTATTTGGCACATGCGTGAGCGTAATCTGCGCTCGTGTAGCCGGCGTATCACCGTTATTGAGAAGTCTACAAACAGTTCACTGGTCATTTTGCGAGATTTCTTATTTCCATCAACTTTGGAAGGTCACACAAATTTGTTACACAGTGAACTTCATTATATATGGTCTCAAACTGTAGGTAAAACAAAATTTCCCCCAAATATTCCAGATTTTTTAACCTGTATTAAAAATAGGTACTGTTGGAACTGATAAGGCCCCCTTTTAGAAATGAGACAGATTGGCCTAGGGACACAGGCCCCGCTGAATTTTTAGACCCCTACCGGGCGAGCCCGGGGTCTAAAGGATTGTCCTCTGTCCGTCCTCCTGTCTGTCCGTTCGTCCTTCTGTGTGTGTCATACACAGACGTGTGTCACACTTTGGATGCTGTTTTGTTTCAACGCAAGTGAAAATATACATATGGAAGTTGTGTAACGTCGTGTTATTTTCCAAATCGGCCAAAATGTCAAACATTGTGATTTTTTTAGATAACTGTAATGTAAGACTTGGGTGGTTTCCACGCGAGTTCTCCGAACTATTTACCCTAGGCATATGCTACCTTGCACAGTGAACGCATACAGGCATGTTAATTAATTTCAGTCGATTCAATTCGTACATTCTTGGTCAGAATTTTTTTTTCGAATTAGAATTCAATAAAATTGTGAAAGAATGTTGAAAAATCGTTGCTCTTCATACAAGCGAATTTTCACACGAAAAATAACTTCTGACAAAGTATGGATGAATTGAATCTACTGATTCCAAATTAATTGCCATGCGTGTGTATATTGAAGGTGTGCAACGTTTTAATTTTTTTCAAATCGGCCAAAAATTGCAAAAAATAGCGACTTGCGACATTGTGATTTCTTTAGATAACTGTAATGTAAGACTCGGGTGGTTTCCACGCGAGTTCTCCGAAACCATTTACCCCAGGCATATGTAACCTTGAACAGTGAAAATATACATACTGACCGTCAATGAAAAGTTCCGGGTGAAAAATTTGGTATATTTTACAATTTTCTTTTTATCATGTATTGTAAACAATGCTTCAGTATTGGGTACTAGGTTCTACACCGCTGTATAATATTGCCAGTCAGTGTCACGCATGGGTGACTATCGGCCAGCTTTCGACCAAAAAGTTTTTGACCATCTGCTACTCGAAAGCTTCGGCAATACTCGGTATTTTGGTTCAATGAAAAGCGGTTTGAATTGATAACACGAATCAAGATTGAGGTACCTAAAACGGTTAGGTATGCCGCGTTTATCGCGTGCAGAACGCTTGATTGCGCTCGGCATGACTCGAGTGAACGCGAATTACAGCGATGTAGGCCCGTCATCGACGGAACCCGTTTGATTGTAGCGCTCGACTAGTTTTCGAATAGTTGTTTGACTGCAGCCAAAATGACGCCCTACCTCGCTGTAGTTGTGCAAAGTCGTATTATTTTTCAAACTGGTCAAAAATTGCCAAAATACCGACTTGTGTCTGGTTGGGGTCTGCGGCTTCGACGAAGGCTTGTTTTCAAGTGTTTTCAAAGTCTACATTTCCTACATGGGGTAGTAGTAAGGGACATGTTTCGCGGAGACTTGCCAAATTTCTCTGCCAGCTTGTTTTATTTGATCTATAGATCTAACTTCTCATGAATAAAGGGGTCACTTTTTGAAATTCAAATGAAAAATCGCTAAAAAGTGTTTTATTTAGCTTGGCAAACCTCTGCTGTTTCTAGCTACCGACAAGATGGTGGAAGACCAGTGAAGAATATGATATTTGGATCAGCCCATCGACACGTAATTATTTGTTTATACATTAACCTTGAATGATTGTCACGAATATACGAAACAGATACATATTGTACATAGAGAGCAATGGCTACCCATTATTGCAGAAAATAACTTTTTAGTGAGAAGAGTTGCAAAACATTCTTGGAAAATGACGATTGTAACATTTTCGACTTCCCAAATATTACCTTTTTGAAAACGAAACAGAAAACTTAAATTTGAAATTCTACATTGTACAACCAAGCAGCGGACAGTCAAGCGGTGAGGAGCAAGGACAGCCAGGCGGAGGACGGCCAGGCGGAGGACAGCCAAGGCGAGGACAGCCAAACGAAGAAGTATTACGTCATTTAGACGAGCCAATCAGCCAGGTAAGTGTTTGATGTTCAGAATGGAAATAAATTTATAATTCTTTTGCTTTCCTCATTCCCACCCCCCCCCCCCCCCTCGCGAAACCCCAGCCCCTACAATTTGCAAGATCACTTTAACCCACAATCTTCCAGTTAAATGGGAAACCAGAAAAGTTTTTAAAATGTGTTTAACTCGCGGAAAGAACCCGGACAACCAGTAAAGGTCGCGGGCATGGTGTCGGGACACACCTTTCAACCCGTAAGGTGAGCGCAGACGAATCCATGGTTGCCCCCGACGGCCGGCTTCCTCCCCCCCCCCCCATCTTTCACTCCCCATTCTACTTTCTACCATTTGATGTACTTATCAAATGGTAAATACTAGACCACACAAAAACCAGTCTCTCGATAATCGGTTTGTTGCTGTTGCTCCAAAACATCTGTTGGAGCGCGAATATGGTGGTGTATTTGTCCAAAAAATCAAAGTACATGTTGCATATTTTAATTTTTCTCGCGTTCGTTTAAATGGCTCGAGGCGCAGTATTTAAGTTCGACGTTCGCTCTTTAATTTCGCCATAATTTTTCGGGCATTTCTTTAAATAATCACCCCACTTTCAAACCTGTATTTGCAAGAATGTTTGAGCATGCGTTTGATCCGCTGCCTGGTTGTTTGACGCAACACGCACTCGAATGAGATTTCTTAATTTTGGAACGAAAAACATTACGAAGCGTCAATTCCTATCAATAATAGTTTCATTTATCATCCCCCGTGAAACGGAGGGATATAGTTATGAGCTTGTTCGTCCGTCCGTCTGTCCGTCTGTTCTCCGTCTGTTTGTCCGCGAAAGGTTTTGTCCGGCCGACTTAGCCGAGAAGTGATTGTCATAGGAATCTGAAACCTTGCGTGGTGAAAATGTATATATTGAAGATGGGCAACCTGGCATTATTGTCAAAATCGGCCAGAAATTGACGTCGTGGAAATTAGTCAAAAATGGTGAATTTTTAGCTTGGAACTTTTTTTATCACTTCATTCCAATATATGCTTTTAACTCATACACAATAAGCCCCATCAACGCAAATGTAGTGCCAATTTTTTTGTTGTTGCTGCTGTTTGGGAGAAACCTGTATTCTTTTATACACGATCAAGTAATTACTAATAAAATTTTGGCTTGAACTTAGCCACGACTACTATTTTAAGGGTTAATCAGGGAATATTGAACACTGGATTGTTCAAAATATATAAATTAAAGTTATCTTGATAATCTCCCAAAAATTCACATGAGGAAAGCTGTCAAACTTTTTCATGCATTTTACTTTTACTGCTTAACGGGGATCCTGCTTTACTGATGCTCTAGTTGAGGAAAGCTGTCAAAAATCGTCAATTTTTACCTGTAACTTTTTCATGCAATTTACTTTTACTGCTTCACAGGGGATCCTGCCTTACTGAGGCTTTAGTTTTGAATAATAAAAATCACGTGCGGAAACTAGTAACGACTTGCACGACAGAAAATGTGGTTCGCGAAAATATTAAACATTTGCCTTGTTATAATTGTATGTTAGTCAATCTGTGTATTTACTCAATACGTGTATTGACTGAAATTTTTATGAAATTTTTAGGCAATACGTGTATTGGCTGTGAGGGTCAGGCAATACGTGTACTGACTAAAATTTTCAGGCAATTCACGTATTGACTGAAATTAGAGGCCAGTCAATACACGTATTGCCTGAAGTACTTTGTTCGATAATTGAAACAAAACTGTTATTTTATTCATTTTGTCAAGTTGTTTGACAATAATTACATAACATAATAATACCTCCATCCTTAGTTGCACATCAATAAAAGTACACGATTACAAATACGCACCGGTACATAATGTGAGATTGCAAAAGATTGAAAGGATATGCTCAATTTTTAGAATGGAGTTAATCTGAATAATGGGACTAAGGAGTGGTGAAATTTCAATTGAAAATAACAAAGTATTAAACTTCAACACATAATTGCATTTCGATAGGTGTCCGGATAAGTCGCCATCAATTCAACTCGCCACAGGCGACTTGGCAACCAAGTCGGCTACTTGTGTGCCAACTCACCACAACTTGCACACCACATTTCTTGTTTTATTTTGCATTCTTTTTTTACTGTTTCTTTTATTCTGTGTTCTTATTTTACCGTTTCTTACCGAATAACAGACTTTTGCTAATTGCCGAATCGAATGCTTAGTCCTTTTGAAACAGATATTTGCGTGTAGGTACATTGTTCATTGGCATCTCTCCGAAAGTTGAAAGCTCTTTAAAAGCTATTTTGTTTACAAACTACTTTTTTTGTAATATACACTTATAAGAATGAATAGGCAACAGTTGAACGACTGGTCTAACGAATACAAATTTAAATTGCAATTAGCTTTGAAAAGAAAAAATAACACATTGCGCACATTAATTGCAATTACTTGTGCTATGAACGTTTGTTTAATTCGGTTCCATCCAATTATAGATTGCAATTTGTTTTGACAAAAATAAGAAGAAAGAAGCTACTTTATAGTAATTGCACTTAATATGATTTCATTGCACTTAATATGATTTCAATTCGTTGAAATTCAATTTTATATATATAAAGCGATTATCCAACCTATTAATGAAGTCGTAAAGGAGGACATTGTGTCTGCAAATTTCACCAGAAAACATGTTGGCGACTTGGCAGTAGTGTTGGTGAGTTGGTACACAATTCCCAAGTCTTGGGTCTATGCGAGTTGGATTGATGGCGACTTGTCTGGAATCCCATCAATATAATTACAAAATTACACACCCATACATATTTTTCGATTGCAATTAAGCGAAAAGATAGACCTGCTTCTTAGAATGCAATGAATTACTGAATATGAGAACAATGTCTATAATGATGTCACCGATGTGCCAAAAGATAATTACTCATTTCTACGGAACTGGGGAACTGTGGAAACGGCTTATTTTTTTCCCGGAGTAAACAATAGCACAAGGTAAACGGGTGCTTAATTACTCAGAATTTAGTTATTCTGGACATAAA